>VSMD01101759.1:0-244768 GCA_008750895.1 Mirza zaza
AGAAAAAATAATTTTACACTTCGTATGGAACCAAAGAAGACCCCGAATATCAAAAGCAATTCTAGGCAACAAAAACAAAATGGGAGGTATTAATATGCCAGATATCAAACTATACTACAAAGTTGTAGTAATTAAAACAATCTGGTATTGGCACAAAAATAGGAATATTGACCAATGGAACAGAACTGAGAATCCTGATATAAAACCATCCTCATATAGCCATCTAATCTTTGACAAAGCAGACAAAAACATATGCTGGGGAAAAGAATCCCTTTTCAATAAATGGTGCTGGGAAAACTGGATAGCCACTTGTAGAAGGCTAAAGCAGGACCCACACCTTTCACCTCTCACAAAAATCAACTCACGCTGGATAACAGACTTAAACCTAAGGTACGAAACTATTAGAATTCTAGGGGAAAATGTTGGAAACACTCTCCTAGACCTCGGCCTAGGCAAAGAGTTTATGAAGAAGTCCCCAAAGGCAATCACAGCAGCAACACAAATAAATAAATGGGACATGATCAAACTTAAAAGCTTCTGCACAGCCAAAGAAACAATCATGAAAATAAACAGACAACCTACAGAATGGGAGAAAATTTTTGCATCCTTCGCATCCGATAAGGTGCTGATAACTAGAATATACTTAGAACTCATGAAAATCAGCAAGAAAAAATCAAATAACCCTATTAAAAAGTGGGCAAAGGACTTGAAAAGAAACTTTTCTAAAGAAGACAGAAGAATGGCCAACAAACATATGAAAAAATGCTCAACATCTCCAATCATCAGAGAAATGCAAATCAAAACCACAATGAGATATCACTTAACTCCGGTGAGAATGGCCTTTATCAAAAAGTCTCCAAATAACAAATGCTGGCGTGGATGCGGAGAGAGAGGAACACTCCTACACTGCTGGTGGGACTGCAAACTAGTTCAACCTCTGTGGAAAGCAATTTGGAGTTTAGCTCCTTTTTCCAGCAGATGCCTGAACCTCGATGGGGCAGAGCTCATGGAGCTTGGGTAGGATCTATCCCCAGAGGGGAGAACCCCTGGCTGCAGGGAGAGAGACAGATAACAGCACAGGGGGATACTAACTGGATAAGAGCATATTTGATAGAGGAGAAAAAAAATGCCTCTTTGCCTATAATGACAGAAGAATAAGCTTCCCCTGTTGCCTGTGGTAACTCAAAGATGGTAGCAACGGGGCAGGAATGCCACTGACTTTGAAGCCTGCTCTCTAAGCCGCTGGCTCCTCCCTGGAAGCTTCTATGCACTCTTGGTTTTCCTTCCTGAAAACCATTTCCATTTAAGTAGGACTTTACTGCCGAGTGCAAAAGAGAGACCAGTGCAAAAATTAGCTACTAGGTGCTCTCTAGCTTGCAGTTAACTCTTGGCCAAGAGGGAAGCTCTACTACACTGGTCCCTCCAGGGTTCTGCAGGGAAATTGGTCCTGCAGTCATTTTCCAGCTGAAGTGAACATTCTGAGTCCCTGATTCCTTCCTCTTCCTTGGGGGCATTGCTTAATCAATGACAAGAATAATAGTGTGGAATGCAAAGATCAATGAAGGGTAGGGGGAAAAAAAAACACATTTTGGGTCTGCTTCAAATTAGACTTAATAAAACACAAAGTATAGCAGAAAAGCAGAGAATAGGAAGATTCCAAATTACTCTTTTTTATCTGAAACATTTAAACCAGTATCCCAAGGACTGGGTACTAGACAGATAGCTGCCGTTTCTAACCTAGGCTTTAAAGTAACCCATGCTGGGGAAAGGATTCAGTTCTTTTAGTTCTACGAGGTTATGTAACACTCTCGGCAGGAGATCACTGTTTCTTTTGTGAATGAACACTGCCAACTCAACCCAGCTGCCTGCCACAGAAGCAACACAGCACAGATTCTTGGTTTCAGTCATTTCTTCTTTTAGGCACTTTTTAAAAAAAAATAAGAGGGAAGGTAAATTTTACAAATTATGTGGGAATGTGGATTTCAAGGCTGTTATTTTGTCTCCGGTCTCTGTCCACATTCCCTGCTATTTCTGCCATGCCCTTATTCTGTAAGGATAAGTAACAAGGACCTTGGGAAAATCCCGTACAAGGAAATTGATTCAGGAAAACATGTCCATCCAGAAATATTGGGGTTGTGCGTTGGACTACAGAATCAAGGGTGGTATATTACTCTGCTTGGGCTGCTGCAACAAGGTACCGTGTTTCCCTGAAAATAAGACAGGGTCTTATATTTATTTTTCCTCAAGAAGACACCCTAGGGCTTATTTTCAGGGGGTGTGTTATTTTTTTTAAGTACGGTACAACAATCTACATTTATTCGAATATAGTTAAGTCGTCTTCTTCTGGAACATCATCATAACTCTCCAAACCCTGAATTCCATCCTGAATTTCTTGTGACTCTATTTCCTTTAGAACCACTGGCCCCAGTCTCTCATGTGGAGCAATGGAGCTCTCATGGGGCAGATGAGAAGGGCTGCTCGTCTTCTTTACCGCTCTGCGACAAAATGCATGGGTTGTGCAGATGCGCTGCGTAGCCACGCCCATCACTAGGTCTTATTTTCGGGGTAGGGCTTCTATTGCACAAATGCTTAGAAATCCTGCTAGGGCTTATTTCATGGACAGGTCTTATTTTCTGGGAAACACGGTAGCACAAACAGTGTGGTTTTAACAGCAGCAATTTTCTTATGGTTCTGGAGGCTAGAAGGTGCTAGCGGGGGCAATCTCAGTGGCTTGTAGAAGGCCAACTTCTCCTTGAAAGACTCCAAACTCAAAGTTAATCAAAACAAACAATCCAATGAGAAAATGGGCAAAAGATATAAACAGATATTTTGGCTAAGTGGATGTATGGATGGAAATGAACCCATGAAAAGAGTTCAGCAACACTAGTCCTGAGGAAAATGTAAAGTAAGAGCATGATGAGATGTGGGTGGGTGTACCTAACTATAAAGGGATAGCACGAGGGAACGTTGCAGTAATGGAATAGTTCTGTGTTTTGACTGTGGTGGTGATTACATGAATGCAAGTGGACGCAATGATGTGGAACTATACGCCTGCTGATTTGGTCTTGTGCATTGACTATTCTCATGCCCAGGCTTGCTCATCAGCTTAGCCGGTCCAAGTTCTCATTTTACTTAAGCAAATGTCATCCCAAATACTTTGTGGGCAACGGCCTGTTGAAAAGACAACCCCCATCCTTTATATATAGCATAAATTTATTATGTTTAGAGTGAACACTGAATAATACACAGACTGCAACTTTGAGGGAATAAACAACATCAGGAAGGATCTGACCCTGAGTAGACCAAACAATAATGGTGATTGAAAAAGTAAGATTATTGAAACTGCCACCTGGTTTTTTATAATGCTAAGCTCTTTATATATCCAGTTTTCTCTCATGACTATTAATAGAAAACAGATACCTGGGCATGAAGGAGAGAATCAGCGACTGCTTAGAATCATTTTATCTAACCTGCAGACAGAGCTGGGCATAGAAATTCTCGCTCTGTTTTTTTTAAATTGACAAGTTAAAATTATATATTTAAGGTTTTTTGAGGTTTTGACATATGTATACATCGTGGAATGGATAAATCAAGGTATATAATATATGCATTTCCTCACATACTTATTAGTTTTGTGAGTGTTGAGAACACTTAAACTAGAATACTCTCTTAGCAATTTTCAAGTATATAATACATTATTATTAACTATAGTCACCACGATATATAATAGATTTCTTGAACTTATTGCTCTGGTTATTTCCTATCTAAAATTTTGTATTTTTTGAATAACATCTCCTTAATTATTCCCCCCCCTCACCCCCAGTCTCTCCAGTCTCTGATAATCACCATTTCACTCCCTGGTTTTATGAATTTGACTTTTGTATTAAAAGATTCCACATACAGATGCTCCTTGACTTACAGTGGGGTTCCATCCTGATAAACCCATCATAAGTTGAAAATGTCTTAAGTTGAAAATGCACTTAACACACTCAACCTACCAAACACCATAGCTTAGCCTAGGCTACCTTAAACATGCTCAGGATATTTCCATTAGCCTACAGCTGGGCAAAATCATCCAACACAAAGGCTATATCACAATAAAATGCTGAATATCTCATGTAATTTATTCATTGAATACTGTACTAAAGTACAGCTTCTGTTGAATGTGTATTGCTTTTTAACCATTATAGAGTCAAAAAATCCTAAGTCAAACTGTCATGAAATGGGGACCATCTGTGAAAGTGAGATCAGGAGGATTTTCTCTTTGTGTTCTTGGCTTATTTCACTGAAGCTCTTGACATAAATGAAATCACCTATAAAATAATAGGCAACCAAAACACTTTAAGATTCCCTTCATTGGTATGTGTACACAATTTTCCAGCTGATGCATTCTCAAATATTTGCCACTTTTCCTTGGTTCTGTGATAATCAATATACTTATCCTTGCCCTATAGGTGGAAAATAAATGGCTCCAAGGTTGAGACTTAGTATCAAACAATTAGCAAGTTGAAAAGTCAGGCAGGGATTAGAGCCAGGCTTTAAAATTCCATATCCAATGTTTGATCCACTAGGACCAATAAAAGAAATTATAATAAAATGATTAACTCTAGTAACACTGGACAGACCATATGGCTTGGGGAGACAGCACTAGGCTGAAAAGGCATTAGATGTGGTTCTATTCAATCCCCAGCTCTGTGACCTTGAGCATGACATTCAACTCCTCAGCATCGTGGTTTCATCATCTGCAAAATGAAATGGCCAATATCTCCAAGGTGCTTTTTATATTTCCAAAATTGTTTACTTTGATAAAAAAAAATTGGCAGTCTTTTTTTTTTTTTGACAATTTCTATTCCTAAAAGAGGATAGATGGCCAATGATTCTGACATATATAAGTACAATGATATTTAGGGCGTATTTATCCATCTACAGAAATCAGTAACATTTTTACAAAATGGTAAAGAAGAAATGGTCATTTTGTAATATTTCTAATCTAGTAATAAATCAATAACACTGGAAACTGAATCCAAAGAATGCTTAATACAATAAAATGCAGACTCTTAGGTTTTGAGCCAAGAATATAAAGTTCAGGTGCCTATTTAAAGACCAGGCAAGCACAATAGCTCAAGCCACCATTGTGGAGAACACTCTGTGTAACCAAATCCCTTCCTGCAAATGTGGGGAAATTTTATTTCCAATGACAATTGGCACATCCTTCAGCAGCTAATTGCCTACTCATTCAGCAATTCTCTGGTTCTCCAGTTAAAATCCCCCATCTTTAGTCTTTAAGATGCAGGCAGGAAGTGTTTCGGCAGAGAAATTAGGCAAAAAAAATGCAGAGGAGTTAAAGTGAGAGCTGATTCATACCATTAGCAAAATGTGATTCAGCAGGAGGTAAAACTAAATCATAAGAACCCTGAGGTTAGCAAGTTCTCACAAGCTCGGTGCATCAGAGTGCTGTCATCTCATAAGGTAGCAAATCATGCCAATAAATTAATTAGCATTGCCATACTTACTAAAGGAACCTCAAGAAAGTCCCTTCAGCATCTTCAGCAATCTAAATCTTATAAAGGTTTAGATTTATCTTCATTCCAAGTATTCTACGGAATAAAATTCTAGCTACAGGCTAATATGGATCACTCATAAAGCTGAGCACGAGGGTGAAAAAAGTCATCTGTATTTGAGTGATGCTTGAGCATATTGGAGGAGATCCATCCACAGATGACTGGGGTTAGTGAATATCAGAGACAAGAAGAAATTTAGACGTCATCCAATCCCATGCCTTCACTTAACAGATGAACCTCAGGGCCAGGAAAGCAAAGTTTCTCGCCCATGTCACCCAGAAAACCCTGGATGTCTTCTCTCTCCATAATCAATGTCCTCCCAGTTATCTGACTCTGTACCACTGAAGACAAAGTGTTGTTTCTTTGGGGGTTTTGGGAGGAGTGAGTTTTTTTCATTATGAAGAAAATATATATCAGAGAGTTCTTCATCTCTATAGAGGCCAGAAGAAGGTCAAGAGGATGGCTTTAGCCAAAGTGTAGTCAATTTAAGAAAAAAAAAATCTATGTATGTGTGTGTGTGTGTGTGTGTGTATATATATATATATATATATATATATATATATATATATACACATGAGCACTGTTGAATATTTAGATACACTTTATAAAAAGAGATCAGCCAGTGTTCAGGCCTGGAGGAAATGCCTTTCATTTTGCTAAAATAATTATTCACTATAAAACACAGGCAGGGAAGAGGAAAATGTTGCATTTGGAATAAATAAATCAGGGCTTGAATTCGATTGTGCCCCTTTGTCAATAGTGTGCTCTTGAGCAGTATATCAGAGTTGTTTCAGTGATAAATGAGCTGACATTCGAAATGCTTACACAAGTGCCTGGTGATCTGGTAGGCAATTAACTGCTTCCCAAGAAACAGGTATCCACTTGCATCTGGAAAAGACTGCGGAGTCAGCATGGTCCTCCCTCCTAGTTTTCTCCCTGCCGATGCTACAAGGTGAGTGGCATGAGCCCATTAGGGGAATCTGCCTGGAGGCTGGACTCTAGGAAAGAGGGCCACTCACTCACTGCAGGCTTTGAGGAATTGGTTGTAGATTTAATTCCAATGGAACCAGATTAAAGGAAAGAGCTGAATATGGACCCACAGACCCTCATATTGAGAAAGTGGCTATAGGTGGCAGGAAATAAAAGCAGATCCCAGTAGAAGCCCTCTCGTGGCTGCCAACATGAAGGAACAAGAAGTGGAGGCATGACACAAGAAACTCACTTCTCTAACACAGGTCAAAAGACCTGTCCCAGGTGAGTGCTATATGACCTTATGATGAAAGCAGTCACCTAAATCTAAATCTCCCCACACGACATCCCATAAGCATCTAAGATCAACAAGGAGTGCAGATAATGCCTTCAGCATTAGAGACAGAAGATATTACCAACTTAAATCACCTGTAAATGGAGAAAGAGACATCAAATTTCAACAGAGCTTAAGCTCCCAGCAGAGAGGAGGCAGGAGACAGAGTGTTAAGACACTCCAAAAAAGAGGGGCATGGGGGAGAGAGGCAAAGCATGGATGAAACCTCCCTCTCAATCTCCTATTCCCCAAGAAAGTAAAAAGCCAACATTAAGTGCTAAAATACCAAGCACGGGCTGGAGATGTGGAAGCTCACAGCATCAGCATCAGCCACAGGGAGGTGGTGTGACCGTGAGTGACTGCTGAGGGCAGCTGCAGAGAAGCTCTGTTCCCAGGCGAGAAGGAGACAGAGACAGAGAGGCCCCCTAAGAGACGTGGCAATAAAGGGAAAGAAAGATGGAAGAGGGGAAGTTAAAGATCCTGTGGAAATGAAAGAACTTTAAGATTTCCCTTTCCTTCCCCAACATCATCTATGAAAGAAAATGCATTTCACTATATTGGCCATAAAATGCCGGGGAATAGGAAAAATCAGACCAACTGTACACAAAGTTACAAAAAGAAAAAAATAGAAAATAAAAATCCTCCCAAACAAAATATCAGTGACGAAATAGAAGAGAGCACGAACACAATACTTTAAAATGAATTCAATAGCCTCAAAGGAGCATCTTAGAGATATTTTTTAAACTCTTAGAATTAGAAATTCAAAAACTGACATCACAAATGTATGAAACACAGAAAGAAATGGAAAAAGCTAAGCAAGACCAGGACAGAAATAAAATGAAAAGCCAAAAAAAAAAAAATCAACTCACAAATGAAGGGTAGATTACAAAGTTCCTAATGGAATGGAGTCAAAGATTTCATAAAGAATAGCAAAGAAAGACAGTTAAACAACTAAAACTAAAAGTGGTGTAAAGAAGCAAAAGTGATAGAAAGAAAGTGGTTGAAAATGAGGATGAAAATCAGATTCAACATATATAATTGGAATCCCTGAAGAAGAAAAGCAAACTAATGCAACAAAACTAATATTTACAACGATAATTCAAGAAAACTTTTCAGAAGTAAGAGAAAACTTAAATCTACATATTGAAAGGGTGCACCATATACCTCGGAAAATTCATTCCAAGCTATCAACTCTGAGACATATTCCAAAAAAAAACAATTAGATCTTAAAGATAATGAGAAAAAAATCTTCTAGCCTCCAGATGAAAAGAACAAGCAAGGAATAAGAAAAAAATTAGGTTGTCATGAAACTTCTCAAGAGAAACATACAAGGCATAGTAACAGCAGAGCAGCACTTTTAAGAAGGACAGGAAAAGAGGGAGGGAGGCAGGGAGAGGAGGAAGGAGGGAGAGAGGGAGGGAAGGAAAAAAAGAAAGGAAAAGAAAAGAAAAAAGGAAGGAAGGGAGGATGGGAGGGAGGGAGGAAGAGAGAGAAGCCAGGGATTTTATATTCAGCTTGTACTACGGATTGAATATATTCTCCAAAAAAGCGTGCATTGGAAATTTAATTCCCAATGCAACCCGTGCTGGGAGGTGGAACATAATAAACAGTGGTTAGGCTATGAGGGTTCTGCCCCATGAGCAAGCTAGGGTGAGTGTGATTGGAGCCCCAGCATATTCCAAGCCTTCTGTTCCTGGGATAGAGCCTCTTCCATACAAGTGGGGGCTGGGTGGAAGAAGGAGTCCCCAGACTCTTGACTGCATGAGTCTGCAGTTTCACCCCTGCAATTCAGAACCGGAGGGAGGTTGAACTGGCAACCTGACCCTTCCGGGGAGACGTGATAACCTTCGACTTGGAGAACGGGAAGCCACATCTTCTTGGTCACACCACACAGAGTGGACTTTCTATCCCAAAAGGTACAAGAGATGGGGAGTAAGGGGGAGGGGTCATAGCTCAAATGCCACAGATTTTTGTTGTTCTTACTGAGAGCTGATAGATTTTCTTGAATAAATGTTTCTTCACTTTCTGTCTACCCTGATGATGATCTCCAAAGACTTAAATTGTTGGGTGTTTTCAAATAGTTTTCTCCCGTTATGCTTGTTTTGTTGGTTGGTGGGTCCACAAATCTCCCCATGGCACCATTCCCAAAGTTGTCCTCTATCCACTTCTTCCTGAGAGAAATTTGGGGATTGTATCTTCCAAGGAATTTATCCATTTTATCTAAACTGATGAAGTCATTGACATAAAGTTGTCATTAATATTTCCTCATTATCCTTCTAATATCCGTAGACTGTTTTGATACCACCTCTCATTTCTAATGCTGGTAACTTGCATGTTCTCTTTTTTTTCCTAGTCTCTCTAGAGGATTATCAATTGTACTGATTTTTCTCAAAGAACCCCAGCTTTTGGTTTCAACGACTTTATACAACATTTATCTGTTTTCTATACGATTGATTTCTGCTCTGATCTTTATTATTACCTTTCCCTTGCCCACTTGGTGTTTTATATGGTCTTACTGTGGTGCTGAAGGAAGGAGATTGGCCAAGGTCAAACTTGAAAGATTCATAGTTTAGCCTTTGGCTATGCCTGCTATTTTCCTATGAGAGCCAAGAAGAAACCTCAGTCAGACAAATGCCACTTTCTGAAGCTGAGAAATTTTAGAATCATGACCAGAGTACAATTCTGCAGAATACAAATTCTCTTTTTCTGTCCCATTTTTGTTGATGTTTCATGCTTTGTATTCACAGTGTGTGTGTGTGTGTGTGTGTGTGTGTGTGTGTGTGTGTGCATTCAAGGATTGTACTACCATGTTTCCCTGAAAATAAGACATGGTCTTATATTTATTTTTCCTCAAGAAGACACCCTATAGTTTATTTTCAGGGAATGTGTTATTTTTTTTAAGTATGGTACAACAATCTACATTTATTCAAATATAGTGAAGTCGTCTTCTTCCGGAACATCATCATCACTCTCCAAACCCCAAATTCCATCCTGAATTTCTTATGACTGTATTTCCTTTAGAACCATTGGCCTCAATCTCTCACGTGGAGCAATAGAGCTCTCATGGGGCAGATGGGAAGGGCTGCTCGTCGTCTTTACCGCTCCACGACGAAACTCATGGGCTGTGCAGATGCGCTGCGTAGCCACGCCCGTCACTAGGGCTTATTTTCCGGGTAGGGCTTCTATTGCACAAATACTTAGAAATCCTGCTAGGGCTTATTTTATGGGTAGGTCTTATTTTCAGGGAAACACAGGATATGTAAGAGCGAGATTAAGGCTACCTCCTCCTTTCCTTGACATGAATTGCCAGAGCAAGCCATCGCCATCTCAATAGTTCTGATTCCTTCTGTATAACCATCTTCCCCTGGTTCTTCCCTTTCAAAAGAGGCACACAAGGCTTACTTGTGATATAAGTAACTTGTATTCTTTGTGAAGGAAAACTGACATGTATAGAGTCCCTATAATGCATTATTTTATTTAACTCTAAAAATCAATAGGAAAGATACATTTGTTAATTTTACAAATAAAGATATTTTTAGGAAAATTAATATTTTTTATTTTTTGAGAAAGGGTCTTGCTCTGTTGCCCAGGCTAGAGTGCAATGGCACCATCATAGCTCACTGCAATGCCAAACTTCTGGACTGAAGCAATCCTCCTGCCTCAGCCTCCTGAGTAGCTGGGACTACAGACATGCGCCACTACGTCAGGCTAATTTTTCTATTTTTTGTAGAAACAGGGTCTCACTGTGTTGTTCAGGTTGGAGCCAAACTCCTGGCTTCAAGCAATCCTCCTATCTCAGCATCCCAAAGTGCTAGGATTACAGGTATGAGCCACCGTGCCCAGCCAGGAAAATTAATTTGCTTACAATCTCACAGCTATTAAGTGGCAGAAATGATATTTGAGTATAATAAGAGCGTGTGCTTTTAACACCCATGTTCTTTCTACAGTGTCTTAATTTGGTGCTAAAATGTAGAATTATTTTTGAGCCATGGAGGAACAATATGTGCCAAGTAAATCAGAAAACACAACACAGTCAAACGCCACCTGACAAATTCAGAACAATTAACTTTTCTCCAGCACCACTGTGCTCATACCCGCTAAGAAGGAAACAGGAAAGAAAAATAATAAATGAAAAGGTTTCTTCAACTATATATTCAGTCTAATTCCAATTCATCTTTAGAATTTAGAACTTGGCAGGTGCTGGAGGGAAAGAGGGTGCAGTTTCATGAGTGCAATGCCCTGATGGAGGGAATTGAATTAAAATGTTGATTCTTGACATCTATAATTTAACAGCCACAGTTTTCAAAAGCATATTGGGATGATCTTAGCTAATGATTTGCAAACGCACGTGATCCTTAGGATTCTATGGAAATCCTCCGGAATCTTTGGAGGACTGAGGGAGAAAGCATTGTGCTCTTGTTAGAAATGAGAGGTGGTATCAAAACAGAGTCTACAGATGTTAAAAGGTTAATGAGGGAGTATTAATGACAACCTTACATCAATAACTTCATCAGTTTAGATAAAATGGACAAATTCCTTGAAAGATACAATCCACAAATAGAGGACAACTTTTGAAATGGTACCATGAGGAGTTTTATGTACCTACCCTCCCAAAAAACAAACAAACAAAAAGCAGTCAAATAAGTGAACTCCCAAATAAGATTTAAAAAAAAAAAAAGGTTGCCTAGCTTTAAAAAGTTTGAAAACATTTATGACAGAGACTGCTAATTGTATATCCCATCTTCTATTCTCTATTTTCTCATTAGTAACTGCATTTCCCTATCTGCCTCACAGAGACTAAGTTCCAGCCTATGAGATGTTAGCAGAAGTATCACATGGGACTTCTGGGATGGTCCCTTAAAAAGCAGGGCCACCCTTATGTCCTTCCCTGCTTCCCGTGTGATGGCTGTAGGTCCAGCCCTCATCCTGAACTACAGGGGACCTTGAAGATAGAGCCATGCATTGAAGATGAAGCCACTCAAAGCAAGGAACTTCAGTATGAGATGACAGTATGCAGCCACCACACTCAGTCCTAGACTGACTGTCTTCAGACCTGTTTTATAAGAGTGAAAAAATAAAATTCTATCCTGCTTAAGCCAGTATTTATGCCTATCAGTTATAACCAAATGCAATTTTTAATGATAAACCACATCTAACATATAAAGAATCAGAGATCTTAAAAAAAATTGCTTCTCAGGAAGGAGTCAACACGAAAAGAGTTAAACATTTAGCCACTTGCTCTTCTTGGGACCCCAGTTTGAGTAGCTTCCCAACCATCTGGATGTTCCTAACAAAGAAGCTGTGGACAGTCACAAAACACATGCTCATAATTCAAAATTACTTTTACAGCAAGTAAAGGGAACTTTTATAAGCATCTGTGAAATTAAGCCAAGCCGTATAAACGTATTCTCAGAAACAAGTAAAACCAGTGGGCTATAAAAATAAAAGACATAAAAATTGAAACAACTTCAAGATGATAATAAAAAGTACTATTACATTAGGTCGATATATTTTTACTTTTGGACAAAAACTTTAGACGGAATAGATTTAAAAAGTGCCCATTAAAATGAGCTACGCAGTGAAGACGCACCAGGAAAATGTATAATGTTGTAGAGTTAAAGTGGGAACTATCCAAAGAATTCATTCCTATGGTATGGATGTGTGTTTTTACCAAGGATATTTAAATAAGTTTTGATTTGGGTTTTGAGGGAGGGGGTCACAAAAAGAGAGAGTCTAATAAATAGACTTGACCATGTGTTGTAATGAAAGCTACTGCCTCCACTCCACACCAGTGATTCCTACAACTCCCCATTCATTTGTGAAATATCTGAGGATTGTATGTAAAATATATGAGACATAAAACCAAAGCCTTTTTTTCTCTCTGAGAATATGGCTAACGCAGCCCCATGCCCTTTTGTTTTGTTTCATTCCTACTCTGAGAGATTGTTCGAAGGGATAGTTATGTCTCTAGATCAGGATTTCTCAATCTAAGCACTGTTGACACTTGGACAGGTAATTCCTTGCCACGAGGATGGGTGGGGTGTCCTGTGCATCTAGGATGTTTAGCACCATCCCTGGCCTCTACCCACTAGGTGCCAATAGCGACAACCCCCGTGGAGTCGTAACTATCAAAAAACGTCTCCAGACATTGCCAAAGTCCTATGGGGAGGTGGGATCCAACCCTGGTTGAGAAACACTATTTAGGCTGTTTTTTAGTTCATGCAAAGGTTAGAGAAACTGCCTGATGCTAAGCAAGTTGGAAGCAGGAAAAGAATTAGAGCCCTCCTTCTGCCAATGCTTACAATTCTTTTTCTTAGAGGAGTGGGACAGTAGAAATGGCTTTAGACAGGCTCACCAGCTATGGGGTCCTCTGGCCTAAAGACCCTTGTTTCTCTGCTCAGACCCTGAGAACTTAGCATGTCTGATGGCCAAGACATTCTGCACACCGTTAGGGCAAAGGAACCCCTCTCCCTGCTGTAACTGGTCTTTGCCAACTGCTCCTTGTTCCCTTCCCTTTGGCCTTCAGGGGAGGAACTAAGGCCTAAACATTCATTGGTGCTTCCTGGCCAAGTTGTCTCTGGCTCTAATGAAACAACTTGGAGTTAGAGCAGAAGCATCTCAACCTTCCCAAAGAGGCCATCGGCTATTCCAGACAGGATGTGGCTTCCCTTCCCAGTGTCGCTGCAGAACACACGCTTGCTAAAATCACACCGAATCCGGTTCCAGATTGAAACAACGTGCTCACTTATTTCCCCTTCCTCATTTCCAACTGGAACGCCCCAAGGACTGCAGCAGCACAGGTGGAAATCTACATTGGCCCTGGGAACTAGAGACGTGTAGCATCCAAGTGTCAAAACATGAACAGATTCTTGCAGGAGGTAAGAGACCAGACTGAAGGAAGGCCCAACTCACCTGAGAGTCACCACAGGAAGAGAAAAAACCCACCAGGAGAGGACGTGGAAAGCCTCTCCAGGGTCTCCTGGAGCCCTTGTCTTCCTGTAACTACACGTCTGTAAGTTGGTGTCTGCCTCGTCTGGATTATAAACTCCATGACAGCAGGGACGCGATCTGCTTTTACTCTCCATTTTGCCCCAGTGGCAACATTTTAGGGATGAATAAATGAATGAATCAATAAAAAGAGAGAATTGCTTTCCTGCACAGAGCTCTCTTTCCTTGTTATTTATAGAGTTTTCACATACTCATTTTTTTTTTATTTTTATGAAATCTAATGTATCCATCTTTCCCATATTAGGGCCATTTTTAGAATACTCCTTGCTACCACCAAGACGGCATAAATATTCACCAAATTTTCTTCCAGTACTTTTATGGTTTCATTTGCAAGATTTAATTCTTAAATCCATCTGGATTTTATTTCTGAAAGAAATGAACCAGTGCCAGCGATTTTGTTTTCGGAGCCAATTTCTCCTAAGTTGAAAACTCCAGCTATATCTAGTCGTGTGATGTCATTAAAGACGATAGGGTTCGGGATCAGAAGGTCTCCTGGTTCTAAAGTTCAGCTCCACTTACTGTGCAAATTTTTAGCAAGTCATTCAGCCTTTCTGAGAACGATCGACAACTTTTATGGGAAGTGGACTCAAGGGAAGAGGCAGTTCAGGGGATCCTTGTGAGCAAAATGAAAAGAGAGGGTAGAAGGATGGGGGGTGGATGGGTAGCCTCATGGTTGGGAGCGTGGACTTGAATCACACTACCTGGGTGTCCATCCCTGCAACACTCCTCTCGTCATCTGTAAAAGGGGACAAAAGTCGTATCCTTCTTTGTATGGTTTGTTGTGAAGGTTAAACATTAATAAATTAACAAATGCAAAGCACTCAGGTCATGGTGATAACAAGTAACACGCAATAGTTTTTATGGAAAGAGATGCCATTGCTTCAGCGAGGATAACCGATCAGAAAAGATGTCTCTTTCATATTCTCTTGAAGAAACGAGGCGAGGATGTCATCAAAATGTGTTCCAGTTTTCTAATTTTATCTTCTAGCTATTTTGAAATATATGATACATTAATAGTTATTAGCCGAAATGTTCCTAACACAAGGAAATGATAAATGTTCGAGGTGACGGATATTCTGAACAATCTCATTTGATCATTACGTATCATATGAATGTATCAAAATATCACAGGCACCCCATAAATATGTACAAATAGTAAGCATTAATAAAAAATAATATTTTTTAAATGTGCTACAAAACGAGTTAATACGAATGATAAAAGGAAGTAGAAACATCAGTTGACTGACAATACAACCAAAGTCACCCGCATCCAGTTCTAATTTCCTTTCATTTTCGCAAACTTCTTGCTTGTGGTCTATTCTTAATGCAGGAAGGGTGATCGCTAATGTTTTTCCAGTTTTAAGGGAGTCATTTTATTAAATGCAGTAAATTACTACCTTGAAGTTTATAAAAACCAATTCCCTTTATATGGACAGATTTTAATAACATAACTCGATATGAATATCTCTAGAAAAGGACTGATAAAAGTGTCACATACAGTACGAGAATGTGGATGGCAGAGAATGGGTACCTCATATGCTGAATCATAATGAATCTTTTTGTTACCATTTTAAGCCCCTAAAACACAGGAGGAACCAGGGCAGGGTGCATATTATAACTACATGGTATCAGAGGATAATAAATACTAAACTACTATTCTCACGTCTCCTTTCCTTTCCTATATTCCCCTGGGTTGTGGGCTCTGAAATGACCGAGCCTCACATCAGAACAGGCAGGGCCAGGCCAGGATATGCAATGTCCAGAAACCAACTTCAGTGATTAATGGAATCGTATATCTCTTTCACTGAATTCATATCAAGGGATTTATTACTTGTGCTAAATTTAACACTCTAACTTATTTGAAATCACTTATCATTTCACAGTTTGTCACATAACTAAATAGCATTAGTTACTTAACTAAGGATAAAATAAATGTTTTATTATTTGGGTTTTTTTTTTTTCTTACTGGAAAATAAATGTTTTGCTTTTCTGACACATTCACTTTTGCAGCAGAAACAGTATCAACTGACAAGTCCCCATAGAGAATTCAAATGCTCATTTGACATTGATGATTGTAAATATAGTTTAGTGATGTTACGTTTATTAAGCCATGAGACAAATTTATAATTTTTCCACGAGCGATTTTCCTATGATACGTTGAGTCCGAGAAGTAGCAGTTATTGGAAACTTGAAACAAATAGACTGTTTTCCTGCCTATAGCTCATGTTGGGAGAGCCTCTACCCCTAGCCTGGGCCCCCATAAGTGAGTTGGGTGAGGGGGCTGGAGGTGGGAGCAGGGGCAGGTGCAGGTTGGGTATGTTCTCTATGACCACGTGAAAAAGCAGCAGCCCAGGCTCCCTGTGGCTGGATCCCTCGTGTTCGGTTATTACTCTCTGGCCAGTCCAGTGCTGATCTACCTGTGCTGAGCTGACCAGGACGTTCCCCGGACCTCCCTGCTCTGACTGCCCGGCCAAGTCTCTGATCCTCCCATTCCAGCTTCTGGGTGGATAACCCCAGTCATCCCTGTCCTCTGCAGTGGGGTCCCATTATCTCAAACTCAGAGGCTGGAGTGAAATGCCCCACATGTGTTCGGAGTCAAGCCATCGTCTCCTCTGCAGGGTTGTCAACAGAAAAACTAGAGCTTTGACTTCCACTGGCCATTTTGTGTTTCTTCCCTACACACTGGAAGCCAGAGAGACGAAGCGGTGATTAAGTGGGCTCCCGCTCTCCTGGCATACTAGGATCAGAGTTCACGTGGTCGAGGGTGTCAGATCACAGAGTGGAGCACTTGTGATTAATGGCAGCAGCAGCAGCCTCGAAACCCTAGTTTCCCGGTTCCACATGGAAAAGAGCACAGCTCTCACCCAATCAATTTTCAGTGGTTACATCTTGACGTTAATTATCTGAAACAGCAGAAACTCAATTATTCTATTTTAATTTCTATTTAAAACTGAGATAGGGATCAGACCCTGTGCGAGGAATGTTTATCCAAAACAGGAGGAACAAGAACAAAATCACATACTAATATATTTCTACTAAAAATAAAAAATTAACACAGCCTTCTCTTTTCTTCCATAATTGTTCTCTCTTGAGTTTTCAGTTTTCTGAAACACAAAGTTCTCAGATAGAATATTAGTGCTTTTTAATTTTAGAGTTTTTTTAAAAAAGCATCACTTCTTTTTGGAAAACGGCTCCATGCCACGCACTATTCCATTTCAGAGTTTCAACTGTCAACTGATTGGTCAAGGATCGGCTTCTGGCCAGATGTTGCAAATATACTCAACAGACCTAGGTCAGTACTGGCAAGATTTATTATTTTTATTATTCTTCTACTTACTGGAGGACACTGTTCATTTTACTGGGAGCAGGAGCTATTTACATTTTGACAGGTGTATTAGTTTCCTTGGGCTACCAGAACAAATTACCACAAACTTGGTGGCTTAAAACAACCGAAATTTATTTTCTCACAGTTCTGGAAGCGAGAAGCCCAAAGTCAAGGTGTCAGCAGGGCCAGGCTCCCTCTGAAGGCTCTGGGGAAGAATCCTTCCTCACCCCCTCCAACTTCTGGTGGCCCCAAGCGTCTGTTCCTTGGTTTATGGCCGCATAACTCCATGGCCTTCTCCTCTGTGTGTTCTCCCTTCCTCTTGCTTTATAAGGTCACTTGTCATTGTATTGAGGGCCCACACTTACCAGGGATGATCTCATCTTGAGATCCTTCACTGCATCTGGAAAGACCTGTTTGAAGCTTCCAGCTGGCCCCATCTCAAATCTGAGTCTTGGCTAGGGAGAGGAGGGAAGAAGTCAAGCACTGATTAAGAAAGAGATATTTGCAAGAAAAGCCTCCATAATATTAATAGAATTCTGTACATTCCTCTACCAAAACCCCATTGGTGAGTGTTCATTCAATGCTCCATGAAACCAAACTTACTAATATAACAACTTGCTCCGTTATCCTCCCTGGACAAAGCCACTAGGCTGTTTAGACCCAAACTTTCACCTTTCCCACACCTGCTCTTAAGTATCAACCAAAGGACTGACTTACCTTATACTAAATTCAGGATCCCAACCAACAAATTGGCATTAAACACTCATCAACAATTCTACTTCATTTTCCTAATAAGTCTTCCCTACACGCTGGGACTATGTCCTATCCACTCCTCTGTCCTGAAGAATCCAACTCTCAACACTGCTAGCTGATGATCTCACACCATACTTCACTGATTAAAAAAAAAAAGTCACCCATCCTCAAATTTATAATCAGCTGACATCCATGCCCACAATCTTCGTGTTCCCTCTTGTTACAAGTGCACTGCTCCTCTTCCTATCAGACACCACTTCTTTGGAACAGTTTCTCATCACCCTTTCTGCAGGGTCTCCCTTCTCTCCATCACCAGCTCTACCCCAGTACCTCACGAACAAATTCTCCCCTGGTCTCTAAGTCCCCTCTAGTTGGTGCCTTCTTCTCCGACCCATTTTATTGGCAATTGCTGTTCATTTTTCAACTCATTTTCCTTGGATTTCAATTCCCATAATTCTATGGACACTACCCATGTGGAAATAGTCTCAAACCCCTTCCCATGTCAATTTCATTGATCACCTCAATGTCCTTATCTTCCATAACTTTTATTTGAACAATTTCCCTATCCTTTGCAGATTTATGCACATTATTTGAGAGTTTTATTTTCTTTACTTTATCAGTGACTTTCTTTTTTATTTTTACTACATCCAGTTCATGCAGACATAAAATTCTGCAGCCAATCTACCTACCTCAGTTTTCCACTTGGGGGGGACTGATAAATTTTATATACATATGTGTATATATATATATATATGTATATATATATATAAACAGATGTATATTCATTTTAGTATTAGCATTTTCATGTTTCTCTAAATCTATATATCATACAAAATGGTCACTGAGTTTCTAAACTTTACCAGAATGATGAATAATGATCTCAAAAAATTGGCAGGACCTTTGTTTTCCGTAAAGATGATTGAAGCATGACTCTTTGTGCAAATTAGATTGTTATTTCTCTGGAGCAAAAAGGTCTGAATATATTTCTAAAAATGCACATTTGTTGAGCCCTTTATAGTTTTCAATTAAATTCCATATTCATCATGTTATCTGGATTTGATCCTTACAACAGCCCTGTACGATGATGGTATTTATCCACTTTTCACATACAGGAAGAATGGCCATCGTAGAGTCTGTGTGACTCACCTGACTCCCTCCAGCTGGTACTCAAACCCAAGGCCAGCACTCCACTGGGCTCAACCTTGGGTGCACCTTACAATCACCTGGGGAGCTTTGAAAATTCTTAATGTCAGGATACACCCCACACCAATTAAATCAGAATCTCTGGCGGTGAGATCAGAGCCTCAGTATTTAAAAATAAATGCGCCAAGTAATTTTAATGTGCAGCTCTGTGTGAGAACCAGTGCATTGTCCCATCCTTTCTGGAACACTGTCACCTTTCAGATTCAGCCCCCTCCTCTCTCACCTTTAAAAAGGGTGTCTACAGCACTTTACAGTGGAAGATGCGCTTCTTGGGATGAAGTTTCTTGCAAACACCGATGTTAGACTTTTATAAGAAAAAAGAAAGGAATGAAGGAATAATAACACTCGGTTTAGATATATAATTTTCTGCCAAGCCTCCAATGAAAGTTTCCACATCTATATTGACTGGAAAATAAAAGATGTCAAAAAGGTGTGCAACGGGATTGGTGAGAATTATCAAAACATTTGAACATATCTCATAGGTTTTCATATTTCCTAAGGACTATTCATACGCAAATTTGCCTTCAAATATCATACAGATATCGTCTTCTTAATCTTTCTAAAGGAATTACAAATATGGCTCTGAAAATATGACTTACCTGTTTCTTCTGAGTAGCTGGAGATTACATTAGGATGGTGTGAAGAGAAGCCTAAGCATCTTAAAAGCTTGTCCTAGGAATGTACCCTACATATGTAAGGTCTGAGCTGCTGGTTGTAAAAAAATTTTTACCTTCTTCTGCCTGGCTCTGAAGGCTGACTTGGAAAGAGGCAATTATTCTGCTGTGACAATGAAATGGCTCTGCTGGGGAGAAGCAATGTTGGTAGAATGTAAGCCAGCAGCACACTGCAGTTTTTCAACTATTAAAAGAGTATTTTCCTTACAAAGTTGGGCTACAAATAAAAATTAAGTAGAAGAAATATTCCTGAGTACAAGTATATTCTAAGACTGGTAGCAGTATTATTGAAAGAAGAAGAATATAAAACTCAATTTTAAATGATGGTTCTTATATCAGTTTAATAGAAGATGGCATTGTTACATTTAGACTATAAGACTATTGCTCCTGTTTGCCATATGTATTATAAAAATAGGAATTTCCTTCTGAAATTCACACAAAGCCCAGAGAGTTGCTTCTTAATTTCCTCGGCACCTGAAGAACAGAATGAAACCAAACTTTGTTATTACTGAACCAGTTTCCATTACTATATTTTAAGTGACATATATTTAATTATGATTTTTGAGGTGACTGATTATAAGGGATCTGTTGGGGACTGGTCGTTTGACCATTCCTCTCTAAGGATTGAACTGAAAGAGCAGACAACTCTTTCTATGAATAGAATGTCATCATCATCAGATGCATGCCTGCCCAAGAACATGGCTTCCCTTACATCCATGAAGTCTAAATGCTTCACTCTGATTTCTAAGCCACCATATCTACCCATCTTGCTTCTTCCAGTTTCCCAGCACGCACCCTCTTCCCGTCAGTCTAATTCCTGCCTGTCACCTGATCCATTCCTTCCTGCTAGTCCCCAGACCTGTGTCTTTGTTCATGCTGCCTTCTCTCTCCTCTATTTCCAGGAGGGAAAAAAAGCACAAGCATTCTTCAAGGCACCATTCAGTTCACATGCCCTCCATGAAACTTCTTCCAGCTTGGCAGCAGGATGGCTTCCTGTTTTCCTGGTCCTTCTGCAGCAATGATCAGGTGAGTCCCCATTTAAATCCCTTTACTGGCCTTTCATCAGTGTTGGTGGCTCTCCCCAGGTGGAAGTTACAGAATCCCAGGGGATTTAATGGAGGGGTTCCAGAAGTTTCCAGAAAGTTCATGTCATTCACAACAATAATGGTGTTCATTCCTTTCTCATTTTCTCAGCCTGTTAATAGCATAAGAAAAAATTTTTTAAATGAATCAATAAATAAAACAATGATTTTAAATATGTTCCCCTTTAAAAAGGAACACTTTGCTAGCTTGTCAGTTTGTATCTAGTGAACAGGTACCAGGGGCCAGTAAATTTCAAAGTGAAAAAGCTCACGTCTCACATTTGTTGCTCAACTAAATCCCACCAGCCACGATGGTTTTGAATCACTTTTAGTCACAGCTTTAGAGTTTTTCCTTCGTCTCCGGAATGGATCGCTTGCTAAAGAAAGTGTAAAGAATATAATATCAAAATTCAACTTATGAGAAGAAAAATGGTAATAATTCTGCATCCTTATCTCAAGTTGATATTCACTGTATCTGTAACTTGTATAAATTCTTATACACAAATTGATATATACTAACTACTCTTCAAAAAAAGGAAAATAGGAAATACAGTCATGAATATATCTAAATTGATTACTTATTTATTGGATGTAGGAAACAACACACTATGTTATTAATATTTAAGAACACAGATTGGACACAGCAGCCTAAAATCTTCTCTTGTGTCATCAGGTAGAAGCATCAAAATAAACCCTTGTTTTTGTAAGCCACAACAGTTTTTTTCTCAATTTTCAGTGTAGGAATAAGTAATTGCATTTCATTCTACCTATTGGCATGCATTCCATTCCCAAACCAAAAACAACTCAGTCATTTCTAATTTATTTGTCAACAAATTACCCTGTCTTTACAGTTAATATAAAATAAATCAAATTGTGCCAATTATCATTAGTGAAAAGAAGGTTTTGTTTTTAATAGGACAGTTATTAAAATTATAACTTAAAAGGGCTTTACATATCTAGAAGAGTCTATGATCAGCTGAGTAACATGCCACTGAGAAATGAGGAAGATGAGGGCAGAGAGCTCACACATTTCCCTGGCTTTCTTGGAGACTCACAGAAAATTCCGGTCTGCTTTAGGCAATGCTATCCAACACTGAATTCACCTAGTCATGGATTATTTATTCAACAAACATTTTGAGTATCCATCATGTTCCAGACTGTCAGATACAAAGTTAGCAAGTGGTCCCTACCCTCATAAAGTGCAAATTTAGTAAGGGGGAAAAAATAACCAAGTAAGTGGAAAAACAACAAATTAAGTAATTACAGATTATTCAAAATTCCAGTAAAGAGATGCTTTCGGCCTGATTCAGAAGAGGACATTTAAGCTGAGCCCCATAGGGTAGGAAGCCAGGACCAGACAGGGAAACCTTTAGCATCAGTAGTGCTAAGGGAAGATAAATTCCCAAGATTCACAGAACTGGAAGGAGGCCTTGTGACTGGAACTTAAGAAGCTGTGGGTGGCGGATAGGGGAGCAGCCAAAATGGGGTTAGGATGCTAAGAAACAGCCCATGTAGAGTCATGGTGAGAGGTTTTGATTTATATATAAAATAAAATGGAAAAAAAATAGTGTTTTAAGCAACACTATGACTAACATGATTCAATTAACATTAAAAAAAAATATCAATTTAGACAGTTTTGCTTTCAATATAGAGGAGTGAGCTCCTAACAAACCATCCTCTTGCAACAGATTGCATAAATTCTGGTCAAAATGGAAAAGGCAGCTGCCTGACCTTATTTCATTTTTGTTTTATTGCCCTCACCCTTGCTCACTCTTCTCCAGCCACACCAAACACACTCCAGACACTTCCGCCCTGCCCACCAGAGCCCCCTTCACCCAACATGTGCTTGGCCAGCTCACGTCCTTTGCAGACCTGCACAAAGACTCTTCCTGACCATCGGATATAAATAACAACTTCTGCTCTTCCACCCGGCCCAGGAGGTCCCACCCCTTGACCCTACTTTATTTTTCTCCATAGCACTTACCACCATCTTGACATACTATATATTTGTTTGTTTGTTTGTTTGTTTTCCCTCTCTCCGTGCACACCCGCTGGAACGCAAGCTGCATCAGAGCAGGAACATCCCCAGCACCTAGAACAGCACCTGGAACAAAGCGATGGAGAAAAGTACAGCGTGAATGAATGATGCACGGAAGTATTCTGAAATGCGAGAGGAACCTCATTGGGTAATCTGGTAACAGAAGGGTTTTCTGAACATCGAGATGTCCGTGGGCAAAAGAAGGCTGGCTGGTTAACAGCAGCATGCATATGGGATGCTCGGCCACCGACCTCAAGGGACAGGCCGGAACATGGGCAATGTTAGCATGAACCATGGAATCCGGCGGGAACCAGCTGGCAGTAGCCTTGCGATTTTCTCATGCACGTGCTCCAGAGGAGATCACTGAGACTCAAAACCTGCAATGACTCATTGGATTCACATAGCAACTAGGGAGGAAAAGGAATTTTCTTATTCCTGGTCCAAATCTCTTCCCATACACCCATATCCCCAGCCTACTGGCTACAGGCTGAATAATGTTGAATTGAATAATGCTGAATAATGAATCCCAAGATTCATATGTTGACTTCCTGACTCCTTATATGGCTGTATCTGGAAATGGGGCCTTCGAGAAGGTCGTTAAGGTTAAATGAGTAAGGGTAGGGCTCTGATACAACGATAGGACTGGTGTCCTTAGAAGAAGAGACCCCAGAAAGCACCTTCTCTTTCTCTCTCTCTCTTTCTGCCATGTGAGGACACAGTGAGAGGGCGTCATCTATAAGCCAGGTTAAGTGGCTTCGCCAGGAGCCAAATCCGACTGTAACCTTGATCTTGGACTTCCCAGCCTCCAAAACCGCGAGATGTAAAATGTCTGCTGCGTAAGCCGCCCAGCCTGTGGTCTGTTGTTACTTTACAGCGGCCCAGCTCACCCTCCCATCACTCTGCCGCTTGTAAACAGGAGTCAAACTGCTCATCTGCGTGGCCAGGTGGGAGAATCAATCTCTAAGAGGGAAATAAGGAATAACTGGAAAATGGGCTGTAAGTGATGTCTTTCCAGGGGCTAACCATCTTTAGTAGGCCAACATGCTCAGACACAGCCTTCACAGATGACTTGTTCAACTAATTCAGTGGCTTAGATTTGACTTTTACAGCAGCAATCAGGACCACATTTACGTGAACATTGCAGAAGAGATGTAAACAGTGTTCTGCTATTGTGTTGTGCTTTGGGCACAAGCTGGCTATGAAGGTGGAGGCGGCAGGCACAGACAGGGAGAGAGAGGCTGTTATTCTCATTTTCAGTCTCTCGGCTTCCCTGGGTAATTTGCCCAGTGCGAAAGCAATGAAGCGTGGATTTCACTTGTAATGCTGCAGACCCAGGCATATTAACCCAATTATTTTATTAAATGAATTACAGAAAATTTCTCTTATCTGGTGCTCTCATATTACCTTTTTTTTCCTTCCTGAAACTGAAAAAGAAAAAACGGGAGGAACAATTCGTATTTTAGAAGAATCTCTGCCAGCAAAAATATTGATATTTACAGCCTGGACTTGGGGGTTGGGAGGTGGGGGAGAGTGCATTAGAATTCAATTCAATTCCACCAGTGTTTATGAAATGTAAATGATATGCAAAGCACTGTGGGAAGTACGAGGAAGTACAAGGAAACCTAAGTCTGGCTTTCTGCTGTCTACTTGGAGATATGTACAAGACACACTATAAAGATTATGAAAAGAAGAAACAATCAGTATCCAGTGCTGCAGTTCAAGGAAAGATCTCACACACACACACACACACACACACACACACACACACACACACACATGTGCATTCCAGAAGCATCACTCATGAAATCATTTAGAAATAGTGAAATGAGAGGGGATTGCATGAAAAGAAAGAAGGATCTACTACTGTGCTGTCTGCCCAGAAGGTAAGTGGAAGGGAATCCAGCAAAGTTGGATTAAAATCCTGTAACACAGGGGAGGAAACATGGGTGCTAGTGAGCCGGGGGTACTGAGGAGCGAGCTGGGTGTGGGAGGTGAAACATTTCCACTCTGTTGCACCTGTGGGAAGTTCTCCCGAGCTGCAGCTGCACAGAAGGGACACATCAGGGAAGAAACTGCCTCCTTGGGGGCTTGCTCCTTGCCTACAGGCCCTACAGTCCCAGCTCTGGCTTCCAGAGGCTGCACAGTGACCAGGAAGCCCAACACTATAGCAGCAGAAATAAACCACAGCAAAGCCCAGCTGCCCCGTCTCCCTCCAACTGGACAACTGAAAGGTTCAGAAAGAGACTAGAGCCATCCGTTCTTAAACAAAACCCACACCAGAAAACCCCATCAAATCCTAACTCTATATGCCAGGCCTAGACCTCCTTCCTTCAGGGGGAAGAAACAGCCGTTGAAACTACGACATTTAATGGCAAGAGGAGCAAATGTCATCTTCTGAAATCTACAGTTTATTTTCAGAAACAGAGGCATTTTAAAAGAAATGGTGTAATCTTTGTTTTCAGTTTTAAAAGGGCACTGTAGATATGAGATTATAGCAGATATTTATAAAAAAAAAAAGAAACTATTTGAGACCACGAAAGAAAATGGTGATGAAAACTATGATTTCTTCATTTAAAGATTAAATGTGGCATTGAATACTAAGTAGATGCTACAGAAGATCTGTGAAGGAGAAGATAAACCTGAGACATTCTTTAAGTACACAGAGGAAATGAGAAAAATGAATAGGACATAAGATATGAAACATGAGAAACAAGGATATACAAAATATATTTAATAGTGGTCCCAAGAGTAAAGAGTAGACTAGAAAAATAAAAATGATGTTTTTTAAAACTATAGAAGAAAAATTTTCTAAACCAAAGTAAGACCTAAGTCTGCATGTGAAAAGGGCCTACACACCACAAAGTCAAGGTCAAAGACATTGTAGCAGAGTTTTTAAAAACTTAAGGCCAAATAAAATGTCCAAAAGGCATCCAGATAGAAAAAACAATGACCTTCAAAGGAGTGAAGATCAGGATGACATCAAACTTCCTTGCAACATTAAACACTGCAAGACAGTAGAACAACACAGAGTTTTGAGGTAAAACCTGGCTCCAGAATTCTGCTCACATCTAAGTTGTGTACGTAAGAATAGCAGGAAAACACTTTTAGATGTACAAGGGATCAGAAAG
Source organism: Mirza zaza (assembly GCA_008750895.1). NCBI lineage: Eukaryota > Metazoa > Chordata > Mammalia > Primates > Cheirogaleidae > Mirza > Mirza zaza. Next base: position 26,076 of record VSMD01101759.1, read on the forward strand.
GATGTCATCCACATACTAAACTAGAAGAGGTTATTTAGAACTGTACTGCAGAAACTGGACTACATTAAATTCACAAATAGGAATAAAGTAGTGTCAAAATATACAGGAAGGCATGAAACCCATCATATACAGATTAAGTTACATTATAAAAATCACTATAGACATAACAACATTTTTAAAGAGATGACTCCTAATATAAAGGTAATAATATGGGTCTAAAAATACCATACTACATAAATCAAACTTGAGAAGGAAAATGAAGAATAGTATAGGCAGTAGTGACAAGTGGCTTATCTCATGGTTTGTGTGTTGGGAAGTCGATCAATACTGTTTCAATTTTCCTTTGAGTTTAGGAAAAATAGATTCAAATATTTTTTTTAAAAAAACACACAGGTAACCAATAGTAGAATTAAATATTATATAATTCTAAATCATGGTGGAACAAATAAAGACAAAATAACTCAAATTTATGTAGAAAAAGCCAGAGGAAAAGGGAGAAACACACAAAAGCATTAAAGTTGGTAAGCATAAACTAAGATGGCCACATCCAGAATATACAAGGAACTCAAAACATCTCACCAGTAAAAATGCAAATAATTCAATTTAAAAATGGGCGAACGACCTGAACAGACATTTCTCAAAAGAAGACATACAAATAGCCAGCAAATATTTTTTAAAATGCTCAACATCATTAATCATCAGGGAAATGCAAATCAAAACCACAAGGAGATATTATCTTACCCCAGTTAGAATGGCTATTATTAAAAAGATTTAGGCCGGGTGCGGTGGCACACACCTGTAATCCTAGCACTCTGGGAGGCCAAGGAGGACAGATCCTTTGAGCTCAGGAGTTTGAGACCAGCCTGAGCAAGAGTGAGACCCCTGTCTCTACTAAAAAAAGTAGAAATAAATTATCTGGACAACTTAAAATATATAGAAAAATTAGCCGGGCATGGTGGCGTGTGCCTGCAGTCCCAGCTACTTGGGAGGCTGAGGCAGCAGGATTGCCTGAGCCCAGGAGTTTAAGGTTGCTGTGAGCTAGGCTGACGCCATGGCACTCTAGCCTGGGCAACAGAATGAAACTCTTGTGTAAAAAAAAAAAAAATTTTTTTTAAAACAACAAATACTACCAAGGATGCAAAGACAAAAGGGAACTCTTATATATTGTTGGCGGGAATGGAAACTAGCACAGCCACTATGGAGAACAGTATATGGAGTTTCCTAAGAAATCTACAAATAGAACTACCACACGATCCTGTAATCCCTCTTCTGGGAATCTATCCAAAGGGAAGAAAATCACTATATGGAAGAGATATGTGCAAACTCATTTTTAAAGGAGTCAGCACTCCTTAGACAGCAAGAAGTAGATGATAAATATTAATAACTATACATCCAATTCCCTGTGCTGAGCCAGATGAGCGCCAGGTCAGAGGAGAACCTCACTTCTGGGGAGCACAGAAACCATCTGCAGTAAGTAAAGACCTAAGCGTCAAAGGAGCCAGCCAAACAGGAAGAGGGAACAAGGCGAGTCAGCTGGGAGCAAGGAGGCAATGAGAATGAGGCCAGTGATGAAAAATGGATGTGTGAGGCTACAAGCTGTGTGATTCCAACTACATGACATCCTGGAAAAGGCAAAAGTATAGGGACAGTAACAGGATCAGTAGTTTCCAGGGACAGGAGGGAGGGATGAATAATGGAGCACAAGGAGTTTTTAGGGCAGTAAAACTACTCTGTCTTATACTGTCATGGTGCACACATGCTATTACACACCCGTCAAAACCCACAGAATGCACAACACCAATGGTGAACCCTAATGTAAACTGGGGACTTTAGTTAATAACAATGCGTCCATATTGGTTAACAAACGGACCACGCTAGGGAAAGATATTAATAACAGGGGAAACTGAGGGCGGGGGATTGTTGAGGGGTATATGGGAACCCTCTGTACTTTCCTCTCAATTTTTCTGCAAACCTAAAATGGCTCTAATAAAGAAGCAGTCCACTAATTTTTAAAAAATGGATGAGTCAAGGAAGATAACATAGAGATAATAGGAGAATTCAAAGTTAGAGTCTAACAGGTTGTCTGGCCACGGTGAACCCAGATTCAAAGGACAGGTTTCAGGGACAAAGAGGAGCTCATAAAGGGTGCAAAGGGTGGCAGTGGAAGATGCTGAGACTCACAGCGAGGCAGGGAGAGCCTTCCCACGGCACAGAGAGATTCCTCTCCTCGGCATCTTCCTTCTACTTCAATTCCTTCTTTATGTGGAGGCTGCCAGCCATGAAATCTGGTTAGATGCTTGCATAATTTGCCTAAATGTGTTTGAAAAGTTAGCTTCGTTGTGGTGTAAATGTAAAACTTGCCTAAGCCCAGTTTCTTAAAAGACATGGAGAATTATTCCTCATCTGACAGAAGCTACAGAAGATGAAAATCAGAGTAAAAATCCAACAGTAAATCTATTATAAGTTTTGAAGTCACTGGTCAAGATGCTAAAGGCAGGGATACAGGTGAAGTTCTTAAAGTTCTGAAGTCCTCACCTGCGATGAACTGGGGGGAAAATTATAAGGATTCTATTCAAACCTGGATAAAACTAAAGTTCGATTCAAAATATTAAAAATGGTGAGAATAGTAAAGTACCCATCTTGCCCATTTGGATTATGTTTTTAAACAGTGCTTATTAATTAGTCCATTGTTCCAGTTTTAGGACTTTTACTTTATCCTAGTAAAACGATGTGAAAAGTTATCTCAGAGTTTATAATGGGTTCAGCACTCTTAACAGCTTTCTCCCCACCCATGGCGAAGGCATGAGTAGCATAGCATGGAGGTTTGGAATGGGCAAGTTGGGATTCAAATCCCAGATTCTCTTATTTATTATATGACTTTTAGGAAAGTTTCTCAGCCTTTATGAGCCTTGGTTCCTTGTGTGTAAAGCAGATGAGGACTGTGTAAGGATAAATGGGTCATTTACGCATGGCTCTTAGCACAGCACTTAACATGCAGGAAGTGCTACCTAAATTTGACAGCTACACTCAAGAAAATTTCCTTCCCCTATGTCCTAGCATCGTAGAGAAAGTCTCCAGGATCTACCCTCTCTCTCCTTGCACCTGTTTGGTTTGTCTTTCTCCATTTGTAGCCCCATGGCCAAAGGGCTGGGTTTTCCTCTGCTCAGCCTGCTTTGCATGGTGCTTGACTGGGTAGCCCACTGGGTTCTTGACTCTTGTTCACATCTGGAAACCTCCTGACTCCAAGGCCAGTGGCTGCATACTCACTCCACACGAGTCCTGCTTTCTCCTCTGGCTCTTGAAACCGACTATTAGCCCAGCAGGGAGTTCGGGCAAAAGATTTTGTACAAACTCTAAATGTACAACCTTTCTTTAATAGGAAAACATTAGAAAAATGTGAATGTCCAACATTTGGAGAATGCACAAATGGATCATGGATTGTATTGCTTTAATAGGATATTATGCACCCTGGGAAAAATACTTTTACAGAGTTTTGAATAAAATGAAAAAATGTTTTGGTATGGTCAGGGTACATCCGGGGGTGGGTATCACAAAGACCTGAGTGTCATTCTGACTCCACCATTCATTTACAATGTGACATATAACAGATTATTTAAACGCTCTGAGCCTCAGTTTCCTCCTCTGTTAAATGGGGATGGAAACATCTACCTCTTAGGGTTATTCGATGATTAAAGTAGATAACATATGTCAAAACTTTAGCAGTCTGAATATTCCAGTAAGAAATAATTCCAAATTCCCAGTGGCTTAAAACAGCAAAAGCTGATTTCTTACACTTCGAGTCCATCAAGGATTGACTGAGTGCTGACTTTCAGATTATCTTCCATGGGCACTCGGGCTGATAAAGTCTGCTATCTGGAGCTTTACCTGCCACCCGTGGCAGCGAGAAGGAGCTTAGCAAGTCACACATCTGATCTTAAAGTTCCTGTCTGTAGTATCTCGTGGATATGCCTACCTTCAATGGACAGGAACATGCAATTGTATCACATGTTTGAAAAAAGGGGAATCAGAAATGTAGGTAAATAGCATAAGTCACTATCACCAATGCCAGTGACAATGGCTGGCACCTAGAGGTTTTCCACAATAGAAGTATGTATATAAACACAAACATTTTCACGTGGAAGATGCATTAAAATAAGAATGAAATGTTACCATCTTGACAGCAATGACTTTAAACAATCAGATTATTGATGGTCATTTTCTGCTTCTATATTTGTTCTAACATTATCAGCTTTATATAATGTGGCTATATTACTTTTTTAAATGAAAATAGATGAATAAGAGTAATATTTGTCACTTTATGCTTAGCCATTTTCATCAAGTTTTTAAAGGAATTGATCGGATTTAAAAATCATTCTTCCCTCTCTGTTAACCACAACTCCGGGTGATAGAGAAAAAGATATACAAATTGTAGAAGAACAAAGAAGGATGTAAGCTTGGCATTAAAGATTCAAATGCTCGATTCATAGCAAATGCCAAAATATGGGAGTTACAAACCATACGCAAATACAGCATTGTCATAAGACATCACTAATGAGAATCCTGTATAATGTATAGCCTCTTTCCAAATTGTTTGATCAAAGTTTAACGCTCCCCCCCCAAATCTCATCTTACTCATGGTCAATAAAATAAAAATCATTATAGTCTTTGGTTAAAATAGCCTCAAGAAGAATATTAAAAATTATAGATTTTGTAAAGAGAAAAGGCAACTGAATGTTTTTAAGAATTCCCCTAAGACTGAAGAGAATCTGAGCTTGTATCTAATAAAATAGAAACTCCTTTAAATGGTATTGCAGATTTAATGCCTTCCATTAAATTTCTCCTCATTCAGCAAGGAAAACATTTCCTTTCTGTCTCTATGTGCAGTAATCGGCCACTTACCCCCACACCCCAGTCTGAATCCCTGATGAATTCTGACCCCTGAGTCTGGGGACAGGAATCTGTTGCTTTGAGTCACAGTTGTCTGAGCCAGAGATGTCAATTTTGTTCTGTTTTGTTTCTTACTGAGAACAGGGATATTGGAAAGGGGACTTGGAGTTAAATGGTGCTTGTAAACCAATCCAATACAGCATAATATTGCACCTCTGCTAAGGAGGAGGGTGCAGGCTAATAGCTTATTTGTCATCGAAATTGTATTTTCTTCCATAAGCTAATGTGATAGGAAAAAAGGGTGGAGGAGATTGATTTTCATTAAAAGAGAATTTTAAGGCATAACGACCAAATTAAATGTGTGGGCCTTAACTGGTTCAAACAAACCAAGGTAGAAAATATTTGGGTTACAACTGGAGAAGTTTGACCACAGACTGGGTATTAGGTGATGTCAAAGAATTACTATTAATCATATATATATATAGAGAGAGAGAGACAGAATCTCACTTTGTTGCCCAGGCTAGAGTGAGTGCAGTGGCATCAGCCTACCTCACAGCAACCTCAAACTCCTGGGCTCAAGTGATCCTCCTTCCTCAGCCTTCGGAGTAGCTGGGACTACAGAAATGCGCCACCATGCCCGGCTAATTTTTTCTCTATATATATTAGTTGGCCAATTAGTTTCTTTCTATTTATAGTAGAGATGGGGTCTCGCTCTTGCTCAGGCTGATTTTGAACTCCTGACCTCGAGCAATCCGCCCGCCTTGGCCTCCCAGAGTGCTAGGATTACAGGCGTGAGCCACCGCACCCACCTCTATTAATTTTATTAGCTGTGGTGATATTGCAGTAATGTACAGAATGTTCTTATTTTTAGAGGTACATCCTGAAGTATTTAAGGGTAAATGTCATGATACCCATAATTTTAAAAAATTAAACAAAAAGTGGGTAAAGCAAATGTAGCCCAAATCTTAGTAGTTATTGAATTTAGATGATGGGTGACCAGATGATTATTATAACACTGTCTATTGTTCCCTATGCTTAAATTTTTTGTTATAAAAATTCTTATTAAAATTAAATTTTAATATTTCATTTAAATTATGTATTTAAAATATTTATTAAAATATTTTTAAATATTTTTAATGCTTAATATTTTATTATAAAAGTTTTAAATATTCCAGGAATAGGAACAACCAAAGTGTGAGAATACATCAATAATATCAGAGACATTTAGGACTGGGAAGGATATCAGGGAACTTTAATCTTAACACCCTCACTTCATAGATGTGGAAATTGCTGCCTCAAGTGATTGTTTGGTGACAGAACCCAAAGAAGAAACCAGGTCTGACTCCTGGGTACAACTGCATTCTTGTTCCTAGTTTTTGTCCTGCCCACAGGTGGCTTCTACACCAACAACACAAGCTCATCTGCTCCTTCTGTTGTGACCTCAGGCACCATCACCACAGGTGTCCCTGCCACTGCAGTGGTATGACAGGAGCCTCAGTCACACCACGCCTACGTCCATTCCCACCTCAGATGCCACCACCAGAAATTCAGCAAGGAAGAAAAGCTAGTACAGCACCCTCTTCCTTTCCACACTGGAGTTGCTTCCACTGTTGAGTACTTGCAGGCGTCCTCAAACTATGGCCCGCAAAGGACATTTATCTGGCCCACCGGGTGTTTTTGCCACTGCTGCCTGTCCTGCTTAGCTGCCAACTCATCCCGGGCCCACAGTGCGCACGTGTGGAATGTGCGCCGCACTCTCCAACAGTCTAAGGGACAGTGAACTGGCCCCCTGTTTAAAAAGTTTGAGGACCCCTGAATTCTACCAGAGTAAAGGGAACGTTCTGCACCATTCGTAACCAAGCAGATTTCCACCAAAAATGCTTTAGTCCCAGGAGATACATCACTTGAGCTATATTTGAACTTCTCTGATATAACAATTCTACTTTTATAAAAGGATATGAATCTTGGAAATGTATTAGCAATGAACAGGAGAAAGAAATCACATGGATTAAATGTGTGCTGTTTTCTCAGCAGGAAGGCCCTGCAAACATTTAAGCAGGTTATAAAACTACAAAGTGCCTAAAATTGCAAAAATGAAATTGGTTACACAGTTGATATTGATAAGGAAAATGTTAAGTTGTAAATCCCATTCGCATTTCTCATTCTAGATTTAAATATGATCTTCCTTCCTTCCTTTCTTTTTTTAAAAAATTTAATTTCTGAGAGATGCTACTATCTTATTTATTTATGTGTTCATTTACTGCATATATTTAAGGTATGCAGCATAATGTTTTGCTATACAAATACATAGTGAAATGGTTACTAGTCAAGCAAATTAACATATCCATCATCTCATGTAGTTACCTTTTTTGTGTGTGGTGACTATGCAAATTTCCAGTACACAATACAATATTATGAGCTATAACCCTCATGCTGTACATTAAATCTCTAGGCTTATGTATCCTATATAACTGCAACTTTTTACCTTTTAACCACCATCTCCCTAACACACTTTTATAGAGAGAGTTGCTGAAGGTAGAATAGATGAAAGATTATACAAAATACCGCACTCAGGGAGGGAGGGAAAGAGAGAGAGAAAGTAATACTAAAATTTTTTTCCATTTTTTTAATTTCAGCATCTTATGGGGGTACAAGTGTTAAGGTTACATATATTGCCCATGCCCCCTCCCCCCTCGAGTCAGAGCTTCAAGCGTGTCCATCCCCCAAATGTTGCACATCTTACTCATTATGTTTGTATATACCCATCCCCTCCTCCCCCCTCCCACCCGCCCAACACCTGATAAATGTTATTCCTATATGTCCACTTAGGTATTGATCCATTAATACCAATTTGCTGGTGAGTACATGTGCTTGTTTTTCCATTCTTGAGATACTTCACTTAATAGAATGGGTTTCAGCTCTATCCAGGAATATACAAGAGGTGCTATATCACCATTGTTTCTTAAAGCTGAATAGTACTCCATGGTATACATATACCATATTTTATTAATCCACTCATGTATTGATGGGCACCTGGGTTGTTTCCACAACTTTGCGATTGTGAACTGTGCTGCTATAAACATTTGAGTGCAGGTGTCCCATTTGTAGAGTGTCATTTGATCTTTTAGATAGATGCCCAGTAGTGGGATTGCTGGATCAAATGGTAGATCTACTTGTATCGCTTCAAGGTATCTCCATATTGCTTTCCACAGAGGCTGAACCAGTTTGAGTCCCACCAGCAGTGTAGGAGTGTTCCTATCTCTTTGCATCCACGCCAACATTTATTGTTTGGGGAAAACTTTATATGATTTTGCCCTACTACAAAACTTTCATCAGCCAATATTGTATTTTAGCAAGGAATTTTAACTTCTCTGTCTCTGTTGGGGATTAGTTTCAGCTATGGCATTTTTGCTGCTTTCTAGATATATTTAGTGCCTATCCCCAGACCTGTAAGAAGGTTAGAGACCTCATGGTGGGATTAGTGTCCTTATAAGAAGAAGAAGGGAGACAGAGCTCTCTTTCTCTCTGCCATGTGAAAACACAGTGAGATGAAGAGGTCTGTGAGACAGGGAGAGGGTCCTCACCAGGAACCAAGTCTGCTGACACCCTGATCTTGGCTATCCCAGCCTCCAAAACGGTGAGAAACAAACACCTGTTGTTTAAGCCACCCAGTCTGTAGTATTTTGTTATAACAGCCAAAGAAGACTAAGGCACATGTATTAACTAATGCAATACTCACAATGACCTAATCAAGACCTGTTCTTATTATCTACGTTTCACCATTGAGGAAAATAAGGCACAGAGAAGTTAAGTAACTTTGGTTTTGGAAAATTTGGAGTGGAGAAAGAAGACTAAGATATCTGATTTCTTGCTATGGTGTGGCAGATGGGGGCTTGAGCAAATGTTACCTAAAAACTAAAGAGAGATGACTACGTCTGTGCCTATAAAGGCAGAGAAGTTATGAGGTGAATTGCTCAAGTTCACAAGCGAACTCTGGGAGAGTTTGGCTTCTCTGGATTGAGCTTCAGATCATTTAGCTTTTGGGTAACCATATTATGTCTAAGAGTAAGGAGATTAAAAGCCCCAGGAAAGGCATTCATGGTTCCAACCAAACTCCACAAAGAAAGCCCCAAGAAATACAAAATACAGCCCCCATTCCTCAGTGGCTTTTGCTGCTCAGTTCGCCCCTTTCCCAGGCTCAACCTGAATGTATGTAACAGACAAACTTTAGCTTTACATTTACAACCTGCCATGCAGGCAAACTGGAACAAATTGGCTGACGTCAGATACAATCTAAAGGCAAAGGAGTTTTTCTCTTGGTACTTCTGAATCTTTCCCCTTCAAGGAATATTCTCTTCCAGATGTCCCCACACCTAAAGTCATGGTCCACCTGCTAGCACCCACCACTGTGCCTCCCCAGAGTTTGGAGCACAGGATGGGATAAGCTCTCTCACAAACTCAGACTGGAGACTATTTGCATTTCTTCCTGCAAACATGAAAATTCTGAGACATAGTAGATCAGTTTTGCTTTTTTTGCCTTTTAAATAGAATATTTTTGCTTTTCCAGCTGACTTAGCTCTAGGTGGTTTAACTTCAGGGGAGGAGATTCTTAGTGGGTACATGCTGCAATGACCCAGCATAAGCACCCAGTAAGCACTTTGTGGGTGATCCAGTGAGAGGAGGCCTCTTAGAACTGCTGTGCATGAACCAAAGTTTTCATGGGTCTAAAAGGAGAATGACTATTTTCATTTGAATTTGGCCTTGCATCAACATGTCTTGTTTCTCTGGTTTTGATACCACTGCTTCCCCTGCCAGTTTCTCATAATTCATCTGGAAGCCTGGGACAACTCAAAATGTCCTTATAGCCAAAGTAACTCCAGAGCGTGAGAGAGTAGTTCTGTGAGCACCAGGTGGTACCACGCAAAGACTGGAGGCCAGTGCAGATTAAAGCCAACACTCCTTTTGGAATCTGTGAGTACAGAGGGAAGTAAGTTGCATGGAGGAGGTTTGTTTTTGGTGTCAAAGATTATTTTGCTCCAGGGTAAAGTAGAAGCTGTGACATCTGAAAGTGGGTGGGAAAAAACTGGCATGTGAGAAAGCAGAGAGGCACTCTGTGATGGAAGCAAATGAAGGTCACATTTGCATGTGATTACAAGCACTGAGGAGAGAGCCACCCCAGGTAGCTGTCATGTAGCATGATGTGTCCATGCACCAATGCCTCAGGGACTTCCCTCTACCAAATCCACCCACTTTCTCATACCTACTTTGATTGCTAGATCTAACAACCTCTCCATCGTCTTTACGTTCACTGGGTTCCTTGTAACTTTCTCAGGCAGACACAGCAAACAGATTTAAGTGCTGGTGGTGCCTGTCTGAGTTGCCATCAGCCAGTGGTGGGATTCCTAGCTCAACACTTAATTGGAGGCTCAAGTGATTTTTGGTGTTGGGGCCATTTGCCATTTATTTGTAGAACTTTCTTAGGTGGAAGGGAAGAGGCCTGCCTGGTAGACAGTAAACATTCCTAGGAAATGTTTGTAGAACGTGCTGGACCTCTACTGACTGGTCTGATAAAGAGCTACTCTAAACCTTCCTTTAGCAGGAAAAGAACTATAGGTGTCGTCAAGATCCAGCCATACTCAATCCCCAAAACACATTCAGATCTCTCCATTAAGTTTCTCCTCAATACTATACTGTGTCCATGTAATTTCTTACATTTTCACTTCCCTTGTCAGCAGTGAAATCCTTAAGGGCAGGTATATTGCCTCATTCGTCTTCATAGTCCTGGCATGTGGTGCATCGCCTCCAGGAAGTAGGGTTTCAATAAAGCTTGGTTAAAAAGCTATCTTTAGCAACCATCATCCTATATTAAATCTTTTAAGTGATAGGTATAGTAGACGAATGCAATATGTCAAATAGAAGGAAACTTAATCACCTTGTTAGGTATGATGCAGTGTAAAAAGGTGGCAAGGAAGTGGCTAAGGGCAGAGAGTGGAGACAAATTGTAGCTAGGAACCAAACTGCAGCTAGGAACTGTTCCCTGGTGGGAACATACATTGTAAAAAGTTCCTAGTAACCTTTAACAGACTTAATGCTCATTACCATTTAATTAGCATAGCATGGGTGGGGCTTTGTGAAGGACTCTGGGAAAGACGCATGCGTAGAAAGGGAAACTGTTATATAACCTACCCTGTTATGTAACCTGTCATGTGATCTTTTCGATAGCACCAACCTGTCAATCATCCCTGAAGGTGGGAAACAGCAACCAATCCTGCCAGGGGAAAGGCGGGACAAGCTAGTGGGCTTATAAAAGGCAACATATGCTCAACCTCCAGCATCTTTGTCACCTGGTGGGGACTAATCCGGAACATATTTTCCCCTAGTGTAGCTTCCTTTCCTTTCATTCTTTCTTTTATGTGATAAACTGTTTGTATTAAGTTGCTCTGTGCTTATGATCACTCCATCCTGGGCTGGACTGGGTACCAGTGCTCATTCTTGACACTGAGAAGGGGGACAAATCTAACAACCTCTCCATCGTCTTTACGTTCTCTTAAATAATTGCTGTGAATGACAATATGAGAATGGAAAACCTTCCTGTTTTTGTACTCACTATTGAAAAATACTCCTTAGGCTACCTTCCTATAGAGTTCTACACCAAACAGAACGTTACTGGAAAAATCTTAAATGCAGAGTGGCTCCACAATTGCTCTCACGTGCACAAGGGCAAGGGGCACACAAAACTAAATGCACTGCCAACCTGGCCCTGTAGGCAAGAGCCCCATGGAAGCCGAGCCTAGAACCCGCTCCCCTTTTCTGCTCCCGTTCGGTTCCCCAGCTTCAGAAACTACATAGGTCAGGTTCTAGGCACTCCCTGCGAGCTGTGCCTTTCTGTGAGGTAAACCACTTTCAGAGGTGCACTGAAAATGGTTCAGACAACCCCCCCCCCCACGCTAAAGACTTCAGCCTGCGGGAGCCTTTGCCAGCTGCCTCTTCCTGTGCCTGGTACCTACGCTGCTAGGAAACAGGGCTCAGCAAAATTTGTCTGTGAAGGACCAACTTGTATTATAAATATTTTAAGTTTTGTAGGTCACATACATCTCAGTTGTGTATTCTTCTTTGCTTGCTTTTTGTTTGTTTTTACAAACCTTAAAAATATAGAAAAGATGCTTAGTTGGAGGATTTGTCTACAAAAAAATTAGGCTGGAGGACTGGATTTGGCCAACAGGGTCTGGTTTACCACTTTCTTAGCATTATTCTTTTACTTCAGGGATACTTCCAACCCAACAATAAGTTTGTTTTATTTTGGACACTTTCCTATTGCAAAGGGTTAATGACCTAGGCTTCTGCCTCTAAGTCATTGTGTGATTTAGACCAGCTCATTTGCTTCAGCTACCTAATCTTAAAAGATAGGTCAGGCCACATGTGGTGGGTGGCAAAGCTGTGATCCTAGCACTTTGGGAGGCAGAGGCAGGATTGCTTGATGTCAGGAGTTTGAGACCAGCCTAAGCAATAGCAAGACCCCATCTCTATGAAAAATAATTTAATAGAAAAATTACCCAGGCATGGTGGCACATGCCTGTAATCCCAGCTACTGGGGAAGCTGAGACAGGAGGATCACCCGAGCCCCAGAGTTTGAGGTTTCAGTGGGTGACAGAGTGAGACTGTCTTAAAACAAACAAGCAAACAAAAAAGTGTGAGTCATAAATAAGTAATTTATAGTGTTGTTCAAGGACTCCAATGAGATAATGTATGTGAAAATTTTTTATAAACTGTAAATTCTACTTACATGTTAGCAATAATTATTGTTAATGTTGTCAAATTCCTAGGAAACATAATTACTCTGATGATATTATGGTTTAGTTTGTATACATACAGTTCCAATGATAGAGTGTGGGAAAATCCCAAAGAAATATTGGTTTGAATCATATATTGTTAGTAAGCATCTAACTTTTCTTGGAAGCTATTATTTTGTTTGTGTGGGAAACTACTTGTAAGGAAAAAAGTTGTGGTTTTCTAATTTTCCACATTCAAAGGATAAAACCCACAAAAGAAAACAATTATTTTTGTAAAAATATTTGTAGAAGTCAGTTTTCAAATGCCAAAGATTTTGTCCTCCTAAAATTAAAATGAGTGAAGGTCCATTTCTTTAGAAAAAGAGAAATTGAGATTTTGCTGAAAATTAATATAATATACTTTATTAAAAAAGGAAATGCACATTTAACTAAATGTTGTTGGCATTTAGTGTGGTTGCAACCACAGGTGTTTTCTTTTCTAATAATTTAGGGATTGAACAGCTATTAATTGTCACAAAACTTCAGCAACAATCAAGGCCAAAAAGAATGAATTTTTATTCTTCCCATGAGACTCCAAAGGTATTTCTCAGACAAGATCAGGTATGTTCAAGGCAGTGTGGCTCCTAAGGTATGTCTCCAAAAACAGTTAATTAAGAACTTCGCAAATTGTGGTAAATGATGATAATAAAGTGCGTTCATTTCTAAAATGTGTATTACAAGTCACCTCCAATTCTGCAGTCTGCTTTAATCTTTAGCATTCAAGATCAGATAATATCTTTCTTTTAAAATTTTTGGAAGTGTTGACATTTAAGTCTCCCAGTTCCTTTAGTCTCTGGATCCTCGTCCTCATCCTGCCCTGAAAACACGAGCATTTCCCAACACTTTGGGACAGTCCCTTGACAATAAAATCACTAATGTTTATGACAACATTATCCATAATAGTTAAACACTGGATGTAGTCAAATGCCCAATAAGAGTAGAAAAGGTAAATAACTATTAGTTTATTCCTACACAGAAACACTGTATAACAATGACATTAAATGATCTACATGATTTATAGAAAATGCCATGATTAAATTTCACAAATGTAATCTTGAACTAAAGAAGTCAGACATGATCAAATATATGCTGCATGACTTACATAAGGTTCACAAAAAGGCATAAGTATAAAACTAGACATCAAGATAGTATTTACCTATACAGAAGACTATGATTGGCTGTGAAGAAGGCTTCTAGGACTTTGGCAATATTCTTGTTCACAACCTGGACAACTGTGATAATCTATCAAATTGTACATTTGCAGCTGCAATAAGCAAGACAGAAATTAGAAACATGTTGAGGAAGAAATTATAAAGTATGTGGGTAAATTTAATTATAGCTACTAATAGTTAATTTTTATTTTTAAAAGGGGGAATTAAAGTCCAGTCAGCAATAATAAGGAACTGGGAAGTGTAGTTCAATGGGTGATTAAAGCATGCCGCAGTAAGTGGTTTTAGGAGAAGTAAAAGAAATATAGCATTTTTTTGAGACAGAGTCTCATTCTGTCACCCAGGCTAGAGTGCTGTGGCATCAGCCTAGCTCTCAGCAACCTCAAACTCCTGGGCTCAAGTGATCCTCTTGCCTCAGCCTCCAGAGTAGCTTAGACTACAGACACACACCACCATGCCTGGCTAATATTTACTATTTTTAGTAAAGATAGGGTCTCCCTCTTGCTCAGGCTGGTCTCAAACTCCTGAGCTCAAGCTATCCTCCCACCTCAGCCTCCCAAAGTGCTAGGATTACAGGTGTGAGCCACTCAGCCCAGTCTAAAATAGAGTTTTTTTTAGCTTTTGCTTGAAAAACATGGATTTATGTAAGAATGACAAAAATTTGACAAGAACTATGAACAAAATAGATATAAAATATGCAATTTGTCAAGCAAAATTAGATGAAGGGAAGAATACAGAATAATTTTGTCCATACAATGGAAAGAAGGCAAATGGGAGACAGATCAAAGAAAAGAGATGATAGAAAACAAAACAGTATGATTGAAAGAAATTCAATTTTGAAAATAGAAATAAAAAATCCAAACCTATCAGTAATCATAATGCATGTGGAGAGATGAAACTTACCTAAGTACAGAAACTATCATATTACGTTTAAAACAAAGTAAACTTATGACACCTATATAGAACACTCCTATAAGAAAATGACTTAGAACGTTGAAATAAAGGGCTAGAAGGACATAAACTGGAAATACTCCATCTAAAAAAAAAAAGTGGCATAGCAATATTAATATCAGACCAAATAAAATTCCAAGCAAAGATCTTTAAGAGGAAAAGTAAAGGGAAATCATACTATGATATGTCAGGGACTTTTTCTTGGTCACCCGCTCAACAGGATGAATACCATGGAATGAATAATCATGAATTGCAATGCATATGGATACATCAGCATATACAGCCTTCAGAATTAGAAGGAGAAGACGTTACATCTACAATCAAAGTGGAAGACGTTAAGTCACGTCTATCAGAAACTAAAAGACTGAACAGACCTAAAATCAGTAAGGGTAAATAAAATTTTCATAACAAAATTAATGTGTTTGATCAAACAGCAGTATAGGGATCTCTGCACTCAACAAATAGCGAATACGCTTGTTTGTCAAACACAACATTTAAAAAGCTGGCCAAATGCTAGATTACCTATATTTCTATGTAAATAATTTACATATGTGGGCAAAAAGTAAGAAAATGTGGCAACTATTTAACAGTGGCTACTTCTCCAATGGTAGGATTATAGATAATTTTTATTTTCATATATTTCTGGCTTTTTGAAATGTGCTATCATGAGCATGTGTTTTTATAATCAAATACAGGTCAATAAATATTTTAATTTACGTGTGTACCCCAGTAAAATTCTGAAATAAAAAAAAAATTAATTTTGCCTGTAACAACCTACCAGCAAGTGAAGACATAAAGTAAAAAATGTTTCTGCACTTGGTACAGATATTGATTGGGGTCTTTTGCTTCCTATTTCAGATGATATTTGACATTTGATATTAAGATTTTGTTTAATATGCCTCGACTCACATTTGCTATGCAGGGACAAAATTTTGGTGTTTTAAAGAAATAATTTACTGATCAAGTATAGGCTGACTCGACCCCATCTTCCCACCATGACAATCCCATGCTGTAGGGATGGGATGACAAGACTCCCAAGACTGGAGCAAGTTATTTTCTCAGGGTGTCGAGAATGTGAACAATTGATGCCAAAGACAGAATTATTATCCCATCAAAGACTTTCCTCAGCACTCTCTGTGTGCTGTGCAGTTTTCTCAGTTCGATAAAGGACTAGAACACAATGCTTATATGCTTATTTGGAGAATTGTGACTTCATATTGCATCAATATCTTTCTCAGCAGTGTTTTTCATTTTCTCCCCTCTTTAACTTTTTAAGCTTTGGGAGAATTAGCTGAAAAGCCAGGTCTTTTGGGTAGATGCTACTATTAAGCCCTCTACTCTGATACTTGGAATCATAAATCCAAGCAAACAGCTCCTAATGCCATTGTGTCTTGTCTTCTAAGAGAATGATGGACAGATTCTTAAAAAAAAAAAAGAAAGAAAGAAAACTCAAAGCCTCCCACATTTGCTGACTTTATCACGAGTCACAAAGAGTCCTGCCAATCAAGGCATCAGTACGTTGATTGCTCAGCTCTGCTTCTCCAATCAGACTTGTTCCTCCAGCGTCTCTGAACACACACACACACACACACACACACACACACACACACACCACTCTACAATGTGGCTACTGCTGATTCACCTTCCTCACTTTTGTGTACCAATCTCAATCTTGCTTATCCAGCAAGCCCTAACTCAAATGATATCATCCCTTGAGTCTTCCCAGAACCTCCCTTTAGTGGCTTTCCCAATTTCCATTACTCCTGAAGTCTACAGAGTAAGCACTCTTACATCCAAGCAAGAGGGGGCCCTGCCTTGGGTTTCTGGCTTTAGAGAACCCAGCTCTCACTCCTTTTGGTCATGGTCTTCCCCGTGGGGCAAAGAGTCCCCTAGAACTAATGTGATATGCCTGCCTGGAGCCTGTGTCCTCCCTTCTAGACTATGCTTTGGGACCCAGAATGGTTCCCTTGCCCCAAATGGCCACATGATCACTTTCAGGGTCTTTACACCTCTTACCTGGGCCCATCCTCTTTGGGCAGACAGCATCACAGGTGTGTGCGCCCCAAGACCAAGGAGGCAGCTGTCTGGATGTATGGGCTGAGGTGTTCACACACATTTGCATGGCCCCCATGATGTAGGACAAGGGAGGAAGTGAGAAAAAAAGAAGTAGCCAGGAGTCAGGCCAGCTCTCCCAGCTCTGCCATGTCACTCCGATTATACCACTGGGCCCAAGCGTAATGTTCGCGTCATTTAGCACATTCTCCAGCTGAATTTACCACTGCTCATGGACCCCTCCGGGTTAGAAGTATATTCCACTTTGAAGTTACACCCGAAATGAACAGAAGGGGAAAAAGTTAATAAGATACTTAACAAGCACAATGAGTTGCATTTTTGAGAAATATAATTTCATTCAAAAATTCAATTTCACTCAAACCCTGGTGGGATTTCATTGTCTCCCTTTAAAGATTAGGAAACCAAGGCTCAGGAAAGCTGAGTTTTGTTACAGTCTCATAGTAGAGTAGGAACAGCATCTTTATGACTGCAATCTACTTTCCCTTCACTCTACTGGGACATCCATGACAATCATCCTTTAAACTGAAACCAAAAGACCAATAGCTTCCCATTTATAAGTCAATGGTTAGTGACTTAAATATTGGTTCTGAGAGTTAGTTTTGCAAAGATTAATGTTCACAGGCTGAGAAGCAGATTTGAAAGTCCTACCTAGTAGCAGCATGAAGAGCTGCTCTTCCCAGTCTTGGTATTAGCTGGTTAGTTATTAGAAGTGGATTGGGTTGGGGAGGATGGACTGTATGTATTCTTAATTGTTGGAACGTGGGGACTGGGTGCTCGCCTTTGTAAATTTTGACCTTGCAAAGCTGAGCAATTTTCAGTTGCTTTTCTTGCAGATAATACTACTTCCCTTATCTACCACGGAACAGATCTTAATGAAGAACTCACATGCATGGCATAAGGTTAATGAATATGAAACTAAGCAACGTATATCCCTCTGACGGGCAGGATTTTTGCAGAAAAGACATTATACACATATCCGATGATAAGGTATAAGACATGCAGGGAATTGTAGTCATGCTTCCTCCACCTGAGGAGACAGAATCCCAGAGACAGCAAGTGACTTAGTCATCAGTGAGAGCTGTCTATTCGACCTGCATGCTCTTCCTGTGGCATAAAATTCAGCTGATAAATGAGCAAGCCATCTGTGTATATGTTTTCAAAGCAATATTAAAGTCAAATCAAATGTGTTAGGTGTGGATGCTATCCTTATAAATATGTGGGGGGAGGGGATTTTGCATATAAAAGAGAAGGAAATCTAAATATTAGGTTTTCAGTGACATAGGGTCCCCACGAACCTCCATGGGCATTCCTCTGAGGCATTTTAAGATTTATTGCTATGAAAGAGGCCAAGCATAATCTCATTTGGAAAAGGCAATAATGTTAATGAACTTTTGTTCAGGGGAGGGAATTTAAGTGCATACCAATGCTCAAAGTTATCTCTTGGTTACTAGGCTTCAGAGAACCTAGTAAATACTTTAAGAACATTCAGCATTGTCTAAATCACTAAAGATGAAAGAAGATGACTTAGGAGGTGGGAATCAGAATGGGGGGAAATTTTTTTCTGTTCCCAACATTATGAAACACATATGGCTTTATTCAATCATAAGATAAATAGAGCATGGAATTTACCAGAAAATAAGACTGGCAGTGCCAGCATTTCATACTTCAACTATTAATGCATCAAAGAGAAATAAAGAGAAGTAACATTCCTTAAAGGATACATTTTCTCATAAAAACTGGCAAAGAATGTGTGGTACTTTAAAAATACTATACCACGTGAGAAACTGCAGCAGGACCATAATGCTTTTTAAACTCATTTATCTAGAGAAATGAGAGGTGGGTCATATTTAACAAGGTTTAGATATGCTCACTTCATCTTCCTGGAAACATAATTTTATTATCATCAGATTTATCGAATTTTATCAGATTTTACTTGCTTGTTAAAACATCGGCCAAGTAATATAATTTACCTGAATATTTAGCATAAGAATGTGGTCAACATGCTTCTTGATTTTCTCAAAACAGGGGCCAAGTGTTAATGGAATCAAGCTGTTCAAAGTAACTTTTACAGAGTATTTCTTTGAACACACCCTACACAGCAATATGTGGCAAGGGTGTCAATTTGTCTTTAGTTTTTTAAATCAGATCATTTAAAGTAGCTATTTACTACAAATGACTATACGACTCTACACACACACACACACACACACACACACACACACACACACACTTACGTTTTTTTAAAGAAGAGGGAAAACACAACCCCCTCTAGGCAGGAGGAAAAACTACAGCCATTATGCCCGTCGCCGCGGAGAAATACGGTAACAGCAGGATATTACGGTACTAGCTGGCTTCTGCCTGTGTTACGTCAGCGAGGGCTGCAAAGTTCCTTGCCATTCTTTTACTGGTGTCGGGGAGCTGAATATTACGAGGGTGATTGTGGAGTTATCAGTTTTCTGTATTTTTTTTTCTTTCTTATTTTTACTCTTTATTTTCAAATGTCCAGGTAAAACGATAGAGAGCCAGGAGCTTAAAGACTTCGGTGGTGGAGGGGTGAGTCAGCTAGTGCAAAAGGAGAGGATTTGGTTCCCGGGAGAGACGGTCCCCTCTCCCCTCCTAGAGACGAGAAGGGACCCAAGCCGGGTCTGCTCCTCCCCGCGCGCTGGCGGGTGGCTCCGCATCTGCGCTTCAGGTGAGTGCGCAGAGGCAGCGGGCTCCGGGTGCGGGGCGCGGGCATCCAGCCGGGCCCGTGGGTGAGAGCAGACCTTCCCCTCCCGGTGAAACGGAGCCCCCACTTTCCCCAAGCATCGCCTGCCTTTTTCACCGGGTCTTAAACCGGCGACCCTACGCCGCCCCCGTTTCCCTCCGGGAAGTTACCTTCTAGTTAACAAGTGTCTTTTTAACCCCGGGTCTTTATCGCCCCGAGGGAAGACAGAATGGGTTTCTGCAGCGGCATATTTTTACTACCACCTGTGAGGTCTTGAACTTGGGATTTTCACAACGGCCTTTGCTGGGGGGCCCGCCTTGGGGCCCGATCCCGGTAGACACGGTGGGCACTTCCCCACGGCCCGCGCTCCTGCCCGAGTCCCTGCGGTCGGTTTGCGGCGGAAACCCAGGTCTCTCACTGCAGATCGCGGCCCCCAGCCCAGAAGATTCGAGGCGTCCCCGGTCCGCTGGCGCGCCGGCTTCATGTTCACGCCTACGAAAGCCGCAGTGACTGTCACTTGCAAAGCCCCTTCCGCAACGCGGTGCCCTTCCCCACCCTGTCCCCTAGCAGTCTGGCTGCCACTCGGGGCTGAGCCCTTTGAGAGGTCGACACCAAGGCATCCTGGACAGACTTGAGTGGCGTTCAGCCCTCGGGTCCCTCCGGGGTTTGTTTGGGACCCGGTTCTCAGGCTGGCTCGGCTGGTCTACAGAGCGGCGCGCTCCGCGCACCCAAGTGCGAATTCCTCGGGCGTGAGCGTGCGCGCGGCACTGGCCCTGCGGCGCCTGGGTCTCAGCGGTTCCCTCTCCCAGGCCGCCCCCTCCAGGTGACTGCGAGGCAACCTGTTCCAATGGCAACCGGGTAGATCCTCCGGAATCCACCGGCTGGGCTTGGTAAGGCATACACGCCAGCCGCAGCCGCGCTTTGGGGCTTTTGCGGGCTTTGGGGATTTTAATTTCGCGGGACCGCCGCTCGCAATCCGGCCCTGGGGCGCTGCAGAGTGGAGTTTTTTTTATTTTTATTTTTATTTTTGTTTTTTGCTTCGGATTCTGAACCCGGTCAGAGGCGGCGCGGCAGAGCGCGCAAGGCAGGTTCCCAGCGGTGGCCCGGGATCCCCTCCCGTGTCGCCCGCGCTGCGGCCGGGCGAGGCCTTTCCCGGACCGCACACTCAGGCGGGCTTCCAGCTGAGGTCCCACGGCGGGCCGAGGGCCGCACGGCCTCTCTCCCTAGGGCGCCTGGCTCACAGCCCGCCTCTCTCTTTGCGCTCTTGCAGGTGGACACGGTCAAACGACGCTCCGCAGCCGCCTGGGTCTCTGCAAATATTTCACACGCGTGTCACCTGGCCGGTGTGCCTAGAAGCTGGAACTAGCACCAGCCCTTGGTGGGGCAGCCCAAAATGTGGGTAACTGCGGAGCAGCGCCCTGATGCCAAGGGGCCCTGCCTTTGAGCGCCGACGGCTGGTCTGTACTTGCTTGTGGTTTGGGGGGGAATCTGGCACTGGATTTTTGAATTCCAAAAGAATTTCAAATTATGTGCAGATTGCTGAATCTTCTCCCCACCGGGACGAATCAGATAGTGCAGAAAAGTGGACTCCCGTAATTCTGGGATTGCGTTTTGCAACGTGTCTCCTTGACCTCCGTGCCAAGCCTGGCGTAGGGAGGGAGCTGGAGGCCCTGGCCAGCGCGGCAGGTGGAGAGGCTACCCCGGCAGCCCCGCGCACCCCTGGCCATGTCGCCTTTCATGCCCTGCCCCTTCGCGTGGCCTTCTGAGGGTTCCCAGGACCGGCCAGGGTTGTTTCCCACTCGCGCGCTCGCTCTCGCCCCCACCCAAGCCGAGCTGGCAGAGCTCCCTCAAGCCGAGAATTTTTGATTCCCTGCTCCCTCGCTCCCGTCTCCGCCCCGCCCGGGGGTGGCCCTGGAGAGCCGGACCTCGCCCGGCCAGGGCTGGGACCATGGTGTTTCTCTCCGGAAATGCTTCCGACAGCTCCAACTGCACCCACCCGCCCGCACCGGTGAACATTTCCAAGGCCATTCTGCTCGGGGTGATCTTGGGGGGCCTCATCCTTTTCGGGGTGCTGGGGAACATCCTGGTGATCCTCTCCGTAGCCTGTCACCGGCATCTGCACTCGGTCACTCACTACTACATCGTCAACCTGGCGGTGGCCGACCTCCTCCTCACCTCCACGGTGCTGCCCTTCTCCGCCATCTTCGAGGTCCTGGGCTACTGGGCCTTCGGCAGGGTCTTCTGCAACATCTGGGCGGCGGTGGACGTGCTGTGCTGCACCGCGTCCATCATGGGCCTGTGCATCATCTCCATCGACCGCTACATCGGCGTGAGCTACCCGCTGCGCTACCCCACCATCGTCACCCAGAGGAGGGGCCTCATGGCCCTGCTGTGCGTCTGGGCGCTGTCCCTGGTCATCTCCATCGGGCCCCTGTTCGGCTGGAGGCAGCCGGCCCCCGACGACGAGACCATCTGCCAGATCAACGAGGAGCCCGGCTACGTGCTGTTCTCGGCGCTGGGCTCCTTCTACGTGCCCCTGGCCATCATCCTCGTCATGTACTGCCGCGTCTACGTGGTGGCCAAGCGGGAGAGCCGAGGCCTCAAGTCCGGCCTCAAGACCGACAAGTCGGACTCGGAGCAAGTGACGCTCCGCATCCATCGGAAAAATGTCCCCGCGGGAGGCGGCGGCGCGGCCAGCGCCAAGAACAAGACGCACTTCTCCGTGAGGCTCCTCAAGTTTTCCCGGGAGAAGAAAGCGGCCAAAACTCTGGGCATCGTGGTCGGCTGCTTCGTCCTCTGCTGGCTGCCTTTTTTCCTCGTGATGCCCATTGGTGAGTCTTTACAACACCTCATCTCAGTATTTTGGGGGATCTTCACCCTGTTCCCCTTCTTTGACGCCAGGCTTTGGGTAGGGGCGCAGAGGATCTGCATCTCAAACAGCGAAGCCCTGGGGCAGTTAGGAAAGGCTCCTGCAGCCTGTGAATTCCTATTGTCTTTCCACCCGGGTCTCATTCGCATTAGGTCCTAGGGCACTTTTTCAGCCACTCTTAAAGTGGCTTTCAACTGATGCAGATTAATTGGTCTCCTTAATAAGAATGTCAACTTTCCTTAATGCCTTTTAGCATGTGTTTAATTTAAACCCATCTTCCCTCTCAAGACTCAATCTCCACCAAGTGCTTAGGCAGACTGCCCGATGCTGCTTTCACTCTGCTACAGACTTCGAATTCTCTTGGCCCGAAAATGAGTACCATGCTTACTATGGACAAACGTGTGATTTTATTAGTACATTAGATTATTCCTAAAGGTTTGCTATAATGGTCTGCTTATGTTCCATATCTGTGTTAATTCTATTTTCTTTTCTGGATTCAGTATGGGAGGAATTATGGTAAGCTGCTACTAACCAAAAAAAAAAAAAAATATATATATATATATATATATATACACACAATGTCCAAACCAATTTAAGCCTGAAATAATTTATCATAATGTTCCCAACAAGGAAATACTTATCCCTTTATTTTAACAGTAACTATTAAAACAAACACCATTCTTATCCAGAATCATCTGGGAAGTTGCAGATGACATTGTTTGAAAATAACACAGTGCATGTAATGCTACAAATCAAATTTTTACAGATGCCAAATTAGCTCTTGTCAAAACTAATTAGTTTATGATGAGTATCAGCAAGCTGATCCACTAGCAACAGTCATCTGTCTCTGAAAGGCCTTCAGTGAGATCCCAAAATGGTTGTTTGCTGTTTTTAATTTGTAAGCTCAAATATCGACCCACACATTGGTTATCCACTAACTCAAAAAAAAAAAAAAAAGAAAAAAAAAAGTCATGGTGAAAATTAATAAAAATCCATTTCAGGTGTTTTAGAGTTCAATTTAAATGGCAGGTACTTAACTTTAATTTGCAACTCTGTAATAATAGCAACTATTATTTTTTGAGTGCTAACTATGTTCCAGATATTTAACCAGGCTTTTTATTTCATTAGTCCTCTCAGTGACTCAGTGAGGTGTGCAAGATTGCATGATTACCCTGCAATCACAAGTGGGGGAAGAGCCTCTTCAGGTTCTGTAGCCACCAGCCACACAAATTTATTTGAATGTGAACTGAAGTTAAATAAAATTAGTATTTAGCTCCTCAGTCCCACTAGCCACCTTTCAAGTGCTCAGTGGCCACGTGTGGCCAGTAGCTACCATTCTGGAACACAGAGATTCAGGCTGTTTTTATCACTGCAGAAATTTCTGTCTATCAGGGCTTCTGGAAAGGCCCTTCTCTGCCCACCACCTGGCTTCCCACTGTACCTGCCTGACATCATCACTAACTCTGCTTCTGGAAACACAACACAGCTTTGAATTGCTTGGAACAACACTCTTTCCCCAAGCCGCTGCTTCCTTACTTCCCTGCATCCCTTCTCTGCCTCCTGAATTTGCACATTTGTTCATGTATCTACTTACTCTACGAGTTTTTTATGGAACTGCAAACCCACTTGTTCTAGACACGTAGGATGAACAAAGCAGAAGAGTCTTTGCCAATGAAATGTTTGCATTTGGAGGAGACAGACGTAAACAAATTAGCGTATCCTAAAAAGTCAGGGATCAACAAGAGCTGTCAAAAAATCAACAGGCTAAGAGCCTAGAGAGTGACGAGGACAGTGGGGTGGGTTGTGAAGAGAGCACTGTCTACAGAGATGATATTTGAGCAGAGTCCTTAGAGACGTGGGAGGAAGAGCTTCATGGGCAGAGGGAACAGCCAGTACAGAGGAGGGAAAGTTGGAGAAGGCCGGTGTAGCTGGGCCACAGATAGCTCGAGGGAAGGCAAGTTCAAAGAGACTGGGGAGATGGACAAGGTCAAAGTCCTATGAGGTCTCATGGACCAGAGTAACATTTCATATTATTCTAATTTGATGGGAAGCCAATGGAGGGTTTTGAGCAGGCGAGTTTATATTTTTAGGGGATCATTCTGATTATTGGGTGGAGAATGGACCATTTGGGGGGCAAGAGTGGAAACAGAGCGACCAGTTAAGAGGCTATTAGTGAAGTGGAGGGGAGAGAGGTCCTGACGCCTTGGACACAGGGGGAAACAGGCGGAGTGGTGAGAAGTGATCACATCCAGGATTTGTTTCAGAGGCAGAGTGGTAAGTTTGGTCATAGGATGTGAGACAAAGGAAGGTTTGGAGCCCGAACCTGGGTAAATAGTAGTGCATGTTACTGAGATTGGGAAAACCCAAGAGTTTCAGGGTTGGAAGGGGTGGCAAGAATTAGGAGTATTTATTTGTCACACTCTACGTTGAGAAGTGTCTACTAGACACCTAAGCAGAGATCCTGAGTAGGCAATTCAATACTGTGTATGAATTTGGAGCTTAGAAGAGAAGATGGGCTATGGACATAAGCTTGGGACATATCAACATTTTTAGAGCCATGGGAATGGAGAGATCTATAAGACAGAAGGTACAGGAGAAAAGAGATAAGAACTGATCCTTGAGGCATTCTCATACCTGGTGTCAGGAGAAGAGAGAGAGAAAGAGTGGGCCAGAAGGTGGGAGGAAAATCAGGAGAGTGTGTTGTCTCCCAAGCCTAAAGAAAAGGTTTCAAGAAGACAACTGTAATCACCTGGGTCACATGCAGCGGCCAGGCAAGGAGAGTGGGACTGGGACCCAGCCCTGGATTTGGCATTAAGGAGCTGTTTAGTGCACGAGGAGGTCATGTGAGGCTAAGAGCTTCGGTGGAGTGATGGGAACAATAGCCTGATTGTGCACTTTCTGGAAAGACCAAGAGGAAAAGCGGGAACAGGGAAAACAGACGAGTCTTGCGACAAGCGTCACTAGACAGTGCAGCTGGGATGTGCGACGTAGCTGGAGGGACGGAGAGAGAGTTTGCAAAGGTGGAAGGTGGAGACGCGGCATCGTATTTATGTTCTGATGGGAAGGACGGGACAGAGAGAGACACGGCGGTGTAGGTGAGAGAGGAGATGGGATTCGGTCCCCGAGTGGAGCATCAGGAAGTGATGAGAGAAGGCAAAGCGTAGGAGCCCCCAGGCGGGTGGTCATAGAGGGAGAGAGAGAAAGAAAGAGAGAGAGCGCGGGGGATGTCTTGAGGACACTTTTATGTCCTCAGTGAAATCAGGAGCAAAATGGCAGGTAAGAGTGACGAAGGAATAGGGAAGGATGGCGGTTTGAGGAGTGAAGAAAAGACGTGAGCTGCCCGTCACTGCGAGTGGGAATGTAGTAGGTCACTAGGCAGTGCTGAGGCCTGTTGGAGATTTACAGGCAGAACGTTAGAGCAGTCAAGAAGGTTGTGTGCTGCTCTCCCACAGCTGTGGGACACGGGGCGTTGGTGATGACGGACTGTGCGTTCCAGATAGCGTGGGGAAGACAGCTGTTTGTGAAGGGACACAGACTGGACCAGACTAGGGCGCACACAGAGCCAGGTGGGGGGAAGAGCCCAGGTGATGATTGATGGCCTGGGAGTTGGGACTTGTGGTGGTGACAGCCATACAGGGAGATGGGGCACGATGGCTCGGGTCCTGGGGTCCTCCAGGGGAAGGTGGGTGCTCTGGTCTCTGGCAGTTAGTAAAATTGAAGTGAATGGCCAGGCGCGGTGGCTCACGCCTGTAATCCTAGCACTCTGGGAGGCCGAGGTAGGAGGATCGCTCAAGGTCAGGAGTTCGAAACCAGCCTGAGCAAGAGTGAGACCCCGTCTTTAATAAAAATAGAAAGAAATTAATTGCCCAACTAAAAATATATAGAAAAAATTAGCCGGGTATGGTGGCGAATGCCTGTAGTCCTAGCTAGTTGGGAGGCTGAGGCAGGAGGATGGCTTGAGCCCAGGAGTTTGAGGTTACTGTGAACTAGACTGATGCCATGAAACTCTAGCCCAGGCAACAGAGTGAGACTCTGTCTCAAAAAAAATAAATTGAGGTGAAGAAGTTAGGGTAGAGGGAAGCATGGTAGACAGGAGCCCTTGGCATCACTGGGCTTCCTTTAAATCCCAATAAAGTGCTATGATGGGAGGGGAACAGAAACCTTAGTGCTCACAGTGTCTGAGTGGGCTGCTCAGTAGGACAAAAGAAAATCCCTAAACTCACCAATCTGCGGTCCCCAAGTTCCTCTTGACACCAACTGAGCAAAGAGACAACTTCTCCCAGGATGTGTAGCCTGTATGATAAGGACCCGGCACTGAGTTCAACAGAATAAAAGATGAGTAAAGCACGTGCCCCCACTCTCCAGCACCCCACAGTCTAGTTGAGGAGACAAATTGAGAATAATGAATACAAGTCTGTGTGATTGGTGCTCGAAATGGTATTATTATGAAGCGCTAAGGAATAGAGCCGTACACTCTGTCTGGAGGTCGCCGCAGAAGCTTCCAGAAGTACAGCTGTTAGCTGAGCAGGGGCTTAAAGGTGACGGCATGACGTCTGCTGGGTCATTGGCAAAGTGTTATTTGTTTTTATTAATTATCTTAAGCACGTTTTTCATGCAAAATGTGAACAGAAGAATAAATATGCCATCCTATTATCGTACCCAAGGGATATAAGCTCTTAAGTATGACGAGTGCTCTCTTAGAAAGAAGAGGTCATCCCAGTCTGCCAGAGAGCAAAGGGATTAGAAATTAAAATGAGGGCAGGGGTGAGTGTGCTACACACAGCCAAGAGGTGGAACACCCATATCCAACAGGAGGTGACGCAGGAGAATCAGGTGAGGAGACAATTGCATCGCCAAACGTCCTTCCTCTGGGCTGTGAGAAGGCTCACACTCGGCTTATTTGCAAGTTCTTCCCCACCAAGGCTGGGTTGCTTGCTGGACTGAGTAGTGTGATTGCAGGTAGGAACCCAACTTGCCTGCTCCCACAGCTCTAAATCTTGCTAGTCTTGCTTCCTTCTTGCATCCTAAATGTTTGCTTGAAATTCAGAACTCCTTGCAGGGAGGGAGGTCTCATATGAGGTTATTATCGGTCATTCGTACCTTGGAGTGAATGTGCTAACAACAACAACACAACACCAAGTGTTGGTCATGGAGATGAATAGAGACTGTGAAGGTGTGAGCCTTCAACATACAGCAGAGAAGAAAGGATGAAAACTCCACCTCCCAGGAAAGCTCTGGCGCTGGAAGTCTGTGCCTGGTCTTTGCCTATTTCATCCCGTTGCCTGTAGTCCACTAGTTCCAGGGGCTGTGTGCTGAGTGAGTGGAGAAAGCGTCGGCCTGAGATTTAAACCTGGGCCTTCTTTTTCATAAAACGGAGGTTGTTATACAGTTCAGCTGCCTGCATAATGCCTAACACAGAGTAGGTGGCAACAAATGTTAATTTTACCAGAATTCACGAGACTCCCAGACCACTCCTGACACAGCGATGTTGCCATGAGGGGTGGAGGTCTGAGTAAGAGAGAACACTGGGAAGAAAGGATGAGGGGGCAACGTTCATTGAAAACATAGCTATGTGTCTGAATTCTGGACACGTTATCTGATTTAAATATGAACCCCAGCATTATCATTGGACTTAAGCCATTGCTATTATCTCTGAATCAAAGGAGGCAGCAATGGGCTGAGATGTGGCCTCTATGGACATAGAATATTTGCAAATTATGTTTTAAAAAGGACAGGAGACAGCATGTTGGTGAGGAGGGAGACTATGTTTGAGGGTTGGATGATTCAGGAAGGCATAGCCTGGCAGGGGATTTGTCAGGTAGAGGCAGTGAGGCAGAGAATGATACATTCATTCATTCAGCAAAATTTTCATTGAGCATCTACTATATGCCAGGCAGCTAGAGAGTCCTTGAAGATAAAAACAAACAAATCCCTACTCTAACGGAGCTGAATTAATCTGAACAGTTAAATACCTAGCAAAGTTTCAGATGCTAATATGTGAAATGCAGAAAGAAAAAAAGGACAAGTACATATAATGACATATAATGGCCCCAACTCCTCTGTGGGTGCCCAAGATAACCAGGGGGTAACTTCGCTGCAGATACAAAGAGATCGAGACCCTGATTCTTACAGAAAAGGGTGATCTCTTAGAGATAGTGCTGTAGAGAGAATGTAGTAGTTTTATTTTAACAGATCAGCCTTTCAGTCGTTCTTACCGCACCACAAACCATCCCAAAAGGTAGTGGCTTAGAGCACCAGCTATCTCATGGCTCATGATTCTGTGGACCAGGAATAAGTCGGCATCCAGTTCGTCTGGCAGCTGGGGCTGGCCATCTGTCTTGGTGGCCTCTCTTCCTCCCATGGTCTAAGCCAGCTCTCTTATGGCATGGCAGTTCTCTCCGAGACAGCCAAGACGGAAGCTGCCAGGCCTTTGAAGAGCTGGGCCCACCTCTGTCCCCACATCACTGCCCTATCACCCTGCAGTCAGAGCAAGTCAGGAGACCAGCCTAGGCTCGAGGGGAAGGGACACATTCATCTCTTGCTGGGGAGCAGCAGGTGCATACAGGAATGGGGAGATTGTCGAGGTCCTCTTGCAGAATACCAACCTCATGGACATGTCGAATAGCATTTCTCTTTCATCCATGAGTTATGTTGAGAACTTTCCATGTGCTGGGCTTCATGCAATGCACAGAGTCAAAATAGTTGGGTTCCTTGTCCCCCTGCAGGCTTCTAATCGCCAAGAGGAGACAGACATTAACCAGACAACCCCATAAAACTATCCAAAACTCTGTACAGTGCAACGAAGGGGATACAGGGTGCCTTAGGCAACACATCCCGTGGTTCAGGTTGGTCCTTCTTGCTGGGAAGGACGTCTTGGCCATGGCACCCAGATCTGTAGAACGAGGAGGTGCGTTAGTGGTTAAATGGGGGATGGAGGGAACAGAATGTGCAAAGACTCTGAGGATTTTCTAGAAGGCCACTGTGGCCAGAGGCAACAGGCCAAGAGATAACTGGTGTCCAGTGAAGCTGGAAAGAGAAGGAACAGACTAAACAAGCCTTTATAGCCATTTTACGAGTTTTTGTTTTTATCTGAAGCTGACCAGGGATGACATGACTGAGTTTACGCAGTATTTCAAAATATCAGAGGCTTAGTGAAAAGAAGATTGTGGATAGACCAGTTGGGAGACCTTTACACAGGACAGGGTGAGACATACCCTGCCAAGTATGATCCTTCTAACGCGCCATTTAAAATACTTATTTCCGTGAGTTGCCGCAGAGTTCTGGAATGCTTCTTTTGTCTTTGCCTGCAGAGCTTAGATTTATGAGAAAGCCTTTCCCGTGATCACAAATAGTATAACCAGACTTGGCTTGAAATTAATGTTGGCTCTTCCCACAAGACAAATCTGTCAATGAAGATTTACCATCATATTCAAAAGAATGTGCTGTGGGTTCAAAAGGCATCAACCATGAGTTCTAACAATGCTTTGAACAATAGCTGACTCTTTCAAATCAAGCTATAGACAGGTGAGTTATTACTTGGAAGGAGTAATAACTCCTTAGTCACTTAGTAACAAAGTCATTGCCGTGTTCTGTTACCTTATGGTTTTATGGTAGATGGGAAGACACCTCTCTAAGAATTTTTCTTTGTTGAACGAGTTTACTGTATTTTAGCCCTGCTATGTGGTTTGTCAGTTCAAAGCTTGCATAGCGGCTTTTCATTTTTAAATTCTGCATTTCTTTACTATTTGAACATTTCTTTCCATATATTTATCAGTCCTTTACATTTCTCCTTTCCTGAAATTGCCTGGCCACTTTTTATACAGCACTTTTTCTATTTCTTTTTTGTCTGTGAGTTCATTTTATACATTGAAGGTATATCATAAATACTGGGTTACTAGCTTTCTCACACTATATTCAGATATGCCAAGAAAATGTGATTTTTCAAAAAACTGATGTGATTTTTTTTTTTTACAAAATTCCACAAAAATACACACACACATGAACACACACACACATACACACACACACTTTTAGTTAAATCCAATAAACTCAGTCGGATCCAATAATTTATGCATCATCTTTACATACTGAGTCTCTTGGATAGCTCAATGTCTTAGTCCATGCATGCTGCTATAACAAAATACCACAAACTGGGTAGCTGATAAACAACAGAAATTTAGTTCCCACAGTTCTGGAGGCTGGAGGTCTGAGATCCAGGCACTGGCAGATTTAGTGTGTGATGAGACCTGCTTTCTGGTTCATAGATGGTGCCTTCTAGTTGTGTCCTCGCTTGGCAGAAAGGGCAAGGCAGCTCTGTAATCACCTCCCAAAGGCCCCATCTCCTAATACCATCACATTAGGGGTCAGGATTTCAACATGCGAAGTTTGGGGGAGATGCAAACATTCAGATCATAGCACACAGGGCTTTCAGATCTGCCCTTGAATGTGTTAACCAGGCTTAGGGACTTACATACCTCATAGTAGTTGGAAGGGCTCGACTGTGACTCTTTTGGTTCCCAGTATGCGTGGTATTTGCTCTGTTGCCACTGGCTAGGGAGTCACTTTGTAACCAAATTCCCCGAGAACACCTTCGGCAATCTCCTGAGCCAAATTCTCAGCAACGTTTCCATCCCAGTTTCAGGGGGTCTTTGCACACCAGGCTCCCTGCCCTGCCGTGCTGGCTGCTACCCTAACAGGGGTGGTGGCCCTCGTGGGGGACTACCTTCTCCTGGAACCCACAATGGAGAGTGGGAGAAAGCACCTCTGTTCCCACCTTTATCTTCAGACATTCTTAAATGCTACTACAGTCCTCCTTGAGCGTGAGCTCAGAACAAATACTGACCGCCTCTTCCCACTCCCTCCTCCATCTTGTTTTCCCACGGTCCCCCAGGTAGACAAGGATACCTTTCTTTTTCCTTTTTCTGGCCAAATGGGACACTCTTCCTCTGTCCCAGCATGGCGTCCACTTGCAAGTGAATTGCAGGAGGGTGGGGGGAGAGGTTTATTAGGAAGGGAATAAAGATGAAGAGTATTTTAAAATATTATAGTCCATATGCATGTTTAGCAACTTTTTTCCCATTGAGTTATCTGTTTTTTGTTGTTTTATAGTTTTTACTAATATATGGAGATTTAGAATTTTTACGCAGTCGAATATTTTAATGTTTCCTCATGGAACCTACCTTCTGAGGATACTTAGAGAGACCTTCCCCAAGGGAGGTCAGATAACCTCTATTTCCTCATTGTTTTAGAACATCATTTGTAATCTACCTAAAATTTGTGTTTATATTTTGGTAGATGTGTCTGACTATATTTATTTTAAAATGGTTAGCCGGATAGCTTCAAAAGGTTTATCAAATAATCCATCATTTCCTATCTTATTTGGAAAACCACATTTGTTATATCAAAAAGAATTTTGGAGACTGGGCAACATAGCGAGACCCCATCTCTACAAAAAATTAAAAATCATCAGGAGGCTGAGGTAGGAGGATCACTTGAACCCAGGAGTTCGAGGCTGCAGTGAGCTATGACACCATTGCATTCTTTCCTGGGTGACAGAGCAAGACCCTGTCTCCAAGAAAAAAAAATGAATTTTGGATCTATTTTAGGACTCCCAGTTCTGATCCATTTATCTGTCTCTCTAATTGGTGCCACATTATTTTAATGACTGTGGTTTCATAATACACTTTAATATATTCTGGTTCAAGGCCTTGGATGAACATTCTTTTTCAAAATTATCTTTTCTAGTCTTGCACATTTATTCTTCCAGGAAAACTCTGAACTCACTTTGTCACTCTGTTTATTTCCCTAACTACTTTTGAACTGTTGTTTATGCTTTACTTTTAATCACGCTCACTAGCATCTCCTGGAAAAGTGATTGTAACAATGAAGTTGAGAAATGCTGCTTCAGTATTTTGACATTAAATATTACACTGTCTATTGGTTTTAGGTTAATACACATCATCATATCAAGGAAGTGTCTTTCTATAGTTTCCAGAACCATGAAAACCTAGATTTAAAATGATTTTAATATATTTGCATTTTGACATGCAATTTTTATCAAAAATGAATTTTTACTTTCACTAAATTAAAAAATTTGCTTTATCCATTAATATCATCTGTTTTCATTGACAATAATTTCCTAAATTTTATTTCATACTGTTAACCTATCCATGTATTCTTAGATTAAATTGTACTTGATACGTGGCATTACCCTTTTTCACAGTACTGTATTATACTAAATATTTCATTGCTAGTTTGCATCCATATTTCTATGTGAAATGAGTCCATTGTTTTGTTTTATTGTGCTGTCTTTGTTGCATTTTGGTCTCAGGTTTATGTTAATTTCATAAAGCCAATCGTAACACTTTTCATTTTTTGTCTTAGATCTGTAAAAGTTTAAATAGCTTAAGAATTATGTGTTTCTTGAAGGTTTAAACAACTTGCCCATAAAACATCTGGGCACAGCTCCTTTTACGGGTGCAATTCTTGTAGACTGGTTTCTATTTCTTCCATGCATCGTGGTCTGTTTTGATTGTCAGATTTGATAATCTTTATTTTCTTTCCATCTGCCTTCGCATTGAGGTTCAACTTTTTGGCATAGATTCCCACATGAAATTCTGTAACTTTTCATTTCCTTGCTATCTTTCTCATTCCCCACATTGTGTACTTGTATTTGTATTTTTTTTTCTTTTTGTTTTCACTCAGACATCCTGGAAGACTGTATATTTTATTAATTTTTTCAAATAATCCAGGTCCTAAATTTATTCATCATTTTAATCTCCTTTCCAGTGTCTTAGTTTAATCTCTAGAGATTTCTCTCTTTTATTTTCTGCTTATATATTTTCCTTTTCAGTATTAGCTTGAGCAGAATGTTTGTTTCTTGTATTTTAATTCTTTCCTGTCTAAGATTTAAAACAATCCAAGTTGTATATTTTCTTCTAAGCAAACTTTAGTTACTTCTCTTATGTTTTTGCTAGGCAGTGTTCTCATCCAGTCTGTCTGTATTTCTACTTTAAATATTTTTTTCGTCCTGTGTATCAGGAAAGGATTTGTTACATTGTTGTTGATGTTTTTCTTTAATATATGGTTTTCCCCTAAATTTCTAAAATTTAATTTCTATTTTACTGCATTGAGGTCAGAAAGTGTGAACTAAATAATTTTTAGTTTGTGAAATGTATTGAGGTTTTCTTTATGACTTGATATATAATCAATAATTTACATGTTTCAGAGATTTAATATTTAATATGTCTAAACTAAACTTTAGTAGTGGTGTTTTCCAGATTCTCTTTGCCCATTCTTTCTTATCTTTTTCTTTACCCAGCATCTACTTTATTTGTCAAATATCGAGAGAGATATAATAAAATTTCCCTCTGCAACTGAGTTTCTTCCAATTACTTCTTATATTTTTACAGGCTTTGTTTTATATATATAGATGGCGATACATAAAAGATTGAGTCAATAATATCTTCATTTAAAGGTAGACTTTTTGTTCTACTTAATTACTTTCCCTTCATACGTGCATTTTTAAAAATTAGGATTTGCAATCTCGAAAATATTTTTGTTCACATTTGCTCATCATTTTATTTATCAGTTTATGTATCTTACATTAAATGGATTTTTCTTATTTTTAATTTTTAATTATTAGGAGTAGATAACAGTTGTATATCGTTATAGGGCCCATGTGATGTTTTGAAACAGGCAGATAATGTGAGTTAATCCAACCGGAGTAATTATGGTATCCTGGATTTTTCATAATCTGTGTCTCTAATCTGGATATTTCTCTCTGAATAAGGATTTAACTAATTTCCGTTTGTTGTAACAGATTATTTAGTTTGATTTTTATCTTCTTATTATATGCTTCCTGGCTTCATGCTTCCCTCCTTCTCATTATTTTCTGTCTTTTGTAAAATAGGTCAGCATCTCTTTGCGTTCTAATCCTGCAATGGTTTTGAAAAATTGTCTCCTGTTTTTAATTTTACTAGAGGTTTTTGAGTTTTTCAAAAGTGTTTTTCAATCTGCAGTTCTTTCTCACTCTCACCGCTCCACTCATTTTCACCCATGTAAGGTAAGAAGTTGAACACACTTTTATTTTCTCTTCTCTCCAAAACCCATATCTTTTAGTTAACCAAATTTTGCATTTTAAATCTAGATTATTTTCATGAAATTTTTTTACTGCTTCTTTTGTCTTTGGTATCTTTCTATAATTTAGTTTAGTAATACTAATTGTCACCTTGTTATATACTATGATTTACTCACTCTTGTGCTCTGGACTTTGCTTTATCTCCTACATGGAGCAGAAGTCAGCAAACTGTGACCTGGTTTTGTGAATAAAGTTTTATTGGCTGTGTTAACCCTGCCTATTCACTGAATGTCTTGTCTGTGGCTGCTTCCATGCTAGGGTGGCAGACTTGAGTAGTTGCTTTAGAGACTGTATGGTCCACAAGGTTTAAAATATTTATTATCATATTAAAGAAGAGTATAGCACCAAACAAAATCTTACCAATAAAGATATAAGCCAAAGACATTTTTCAAGCCTTATGTACCTGAGCCTTAACACATGAAAGACAACTTATCTGGTATAAAATTTAGATTAGATATTTTTTGCATTTCAAAATACTGTCACAGTTGCTTCTTTATCTCTTGGCATTTAGTGCTTTATAAATGACTGGAGGCCAACTTGATTATTGTTTTTTTATCAGGTGATCTCTTTGCTTATTATTTATATTTCAACCAAGGCACTTACAGAATTTTTTCTCTGTTAGATTAAAAACAATCTCCTGGGGATTTCTGGTTTGGGGGTGACTTTCATTGCTATTGCCCAAGACCCAGTGCACCTGTTTGCTCTGAAGCCAAAGGCAGCATCCTTGAATGATCTCTCCCTGTTGGAATTTCTATTCCTATATCTGCCCCCTTTTTCTCTTGCGTTTCTCTCCTATTAGTCACATTTGTACTATTTTGTTTTGATTTCTATTTGAATTTCTCAAGTTCATGTTCTACTTCACCAGCTTATTTTTATGCTAGTGATACACGATCTCCACATGTTCCCTCTACTCTAGTCCACTTTGTTGGCACATTACTCATCTTCATTCCCGGCTATACTCACTCTATAAACTCAATAGCTACTGAAGTCTCGTTTCAGTACACCTTTGAGATCTTCCTCTGTGTCACAGTCTTACCGGTGGACACTTGCTCTGATTCCTCTGATCGATCCCCTCTACTGAATAGCTGCAGCTTTTCACAGGAACGATAGTTTTTCTCCTTTTGTTCAACCTCATGGAGAGTGACCTAGTATTAAAATTTGAAATGGGCTTTGTCCAAAACTGCATGGGTCCCTGTTCAGATCTTTCAGATCCGGAGTAAGGAGAGAAGGAAAAAGATTGTGTTTGCTGTAGTTTCAGTTTGCCATACTGAAGCTCTCTGTACCCATAGGCATTGCAACCTTGCCAGGGTCATGGTCCACTGCTCAAGAGGAAGCCCCTGAGACAGCAGGGGTCACTGCGGAGAGTTCAATATCGCAGGTGCTTTTGGAGGAGACTCAAGGAAGTTCTCAAATGTGCCTCCCCGAGAATTTGGCAGAAAGAGTTTTTAAAGATAATTTGACAGGCAAAGGGCTAGGGAATTGGGTCCACCAATGGCTGGGTTCGGGGTGTAGGGGTGTAGAAATTGTCTTCTTTGCTGAGTCGGTTCTTGGGTGGGGGTCGCAAGACCAGTTGAGTCAGTTCCTTGGTGTGGGCTAATGGTCTGGGGCGTCAGCCATTCCACTGGAATGCAGGGACTGGGAGATATCTCAAAAGCTAGCCTTAGGTTTCACAAGGGTGATGCTATCCATGGGAGCAATGGGGAAAGCTGAGGATCTTTATGACCCTCAGCTATATGACTCCTGAGTAGTGAGAGATTTTAGGAGAGCAAGCTAGGGGACAGTGGCTGGTGATGACATATATATTTCCTTTAGCATAGTTCCTACCTTGTGGCCCTTTATTAATTTTATAAAGGGCGGTTTCATAGGGAGATATAAGTGAAAGTTTTCACTTTTGCAAGACAGTCTCTTTGTCCTGTTTGGCTGGCACGTCAGGTATGGTGTCCTCTCTTCTGGGTAGTGTGCCTGACCACCTGGGAGCCCACCTCATCTGCTGGCCTTGCCTGAGAAAGCGGAGGAGCCTTCCCACCCTACCTGGACCTCAGCATTGATACTCTTGTCAGACACTCAAGTGCCATTGAGCTTTATCTTTGAAAAGCTGCCCTGAGCCTGCCTGTGTCTCCAACTTCTCTCCTTCCAAGTCTTGGCAGGGGGCAGTTATTGAGAAGCAAATGGGACCTGTCTCACCTTTACTCCCCTCACCTGAGATGCACTGAGGATTCATTAGTCCTTCATTCAAGCTGCTCCTAACCAAACTGTAGTTTCCAGAAACTTCTGAGAGATCCTGGCTTATCAATACTGGATTTCCCTAGGGTTTTAGCAGACATGTAAAATCTCACCTGTGTGTGTATTCCTTTGGATACACTAAGAATTTAGAAAGGGGATCGGGAAGTTCAGGGTGATCCAGAAGTCACTGTTTCTGTGCAGGCTCCTTTTCACGGTGACATCAAAGAGAGAAGCAGAAATGAGTGTCACCTGGAGTGTGATCATTTCCTTCGGTCCTTCAGAAGTTCGTGGTTCAAAACAAAGTATACCCGTCGTCCTGCTGCCTTCGCCTCTCAACACAGCTGGGGGTTGAGGGAGGACACCTTTGAGGTCAGAGAGTGGCAGGAGTCTCTGTGAAGTTCACTAGGCTGAGCTTTCTCTTGTGGCCCCGATCACAGGAGGATTGCGTGTGAGACCATGGGAATTGTTTAACAAGTCTCTTCCTAGGAAAAGGAAGGGAACTAGTTCCCGTAACTGGGGATATGTGTGATGTGATAGGTGGTGGCCTCTGTCAGCTCAGGCTGCCGTAACAGAACTGGGCAGCTTCAAGCAGCCAATGTTGATTTCTCACAGCTCTGCAGGCCAGAAGTCTGAGACCAGGGTGCCAGCACGGTTGGATTCTTGGTTCTCAGATGGTCACCTTCTTGCTGTGTCCTCACATGGCAGAGAGAGAGAAAGAGACAGAGAAAGAGAGAGAGAAAGAGAGAGAGAAAGAGAGAGAGAAAGAGAGAGAGAGAGAGAGAGAGAGAGAGAGAGAGAGCAAGCTCTGGTCCTTTTATCTCCTTATAAGGACACTAATCCCATCCTGGGGGCTCCTCCCGAAGACCTCATCCAACCCTAATCACTTCCCAAAGCCCCACCTCCTAATACCATCATACTAGAGGTTAGGCCTTCAACATTTGGGGGGGACACCAACATTTCACCCATATCAGTGGTTCATGTATGGCACTTGCTGCACCTAATTTTATTCCCGATAAGATAGAGATTGGTCTGCTCATGAAGAGATGAGGAAACTGAAGCACCAGAGATTAAGTGACATCTTGCAGAGCTGTCCGGCTGCCTTCCCTGGAGCGGGGGAAAGAGGTCCAGCCACAGGGAAAAGACATGGCATCTCACCTGGCTCTGCTTCTTCCTCTGCACTGCTATCTCCACTGGCTTGCATTGGGCCAGTGGCTTTCAAACTTCTCAGCTTCAGGACGCTTTGTGCAAAAGCAATCCCACTCAGAAACCCAGGATATAAAACGGATAAAAGCAGCAGCGCGCCAGCGAGGCAGCCAGAGAACCCTGCGTCCTGAACACTCAGCCCTCCCCTTTCTGCTGGCAGAGGCCACCGAAGTGGATCCGAGCACAGGTTGCTCTCTGTGCTAACAGTTTCTGATTCCAGACCCATTAAATGGTGTCTGACGAGGTTCTGGAAGGAGTATGGTTTGCATTTTCAAAGGAGAAAGAGGCAAAGTTGACAAAGGGTACATGGGCTGTCGTTATTCTGGAATGCTGGCAGAGCAGTAGTCTTTGCCCAAAAAGGGTTTGAAAAGGGAACGTTGCACACTCATTTTTTTTTTATTTTTAATGCGCTGTCCACATTTAGCTTATTGCCGGGGCATCCATTGCCAGTTAGAAACCTGCTGTTTACAAGTTGACCATGTGTTTAGCTCCTCATAATAAAAAATGTCTTTGAAGTTTACGTTGCAATCTGCAATGGTGTTGTTTTTCCATGATTTTGCTGTCATTTGGAAATTACTAAAGGACAATCTCAGAAATTGATTTTTTTTTAAAATGAAACACTCTAGGAGGATAAAGTTCTAGAACAACAAACCGTAAAAGAGGTCACATCAGTAGCTCAGAGCTAGGGACAATTTTGACTACCAGGTGACACTTGGCAATGTCTGCTGTCATAATGTCACAACTAGTGTGGGGGATGCTACTGGCATCTGGTGGGTTATGCCAGGGATACTGCTAAACATCCCACAATGCACAAGACGCCCTATAACAGAGAATTAACCAGCCCACAGTGGCATTGGTGCCAAGATTAATAAACCCAAGTTTATGCTGGACAATTTCTAAAACTTATCAAAATACTTTAGAAATACCACCTGGAAAGCAGAACACCAATTTTTATTATTATTCAGATTTTTATTTACTCTGTTGCCAACATCTTGGTAGTGATTCAAACAAAAACAAACAAGCAGAAACTCTCAGATCTCCAGAGTCCTCAAGGTCCCTGAAGAGGCAGTAGTTACCTACTTACTAATTTTATTGTGACAAAGTTCACACGACATAAAATTCACCGTTTTAACCATCTAAAATTGTATGATTCAGTAGGGTTTAGTACATTGACAAGATTATGCACTATCTAGTTCCAAGACACTTTCATGACCCCACAATGAAACTTGGGTCCCATTAGCAGTTACTTCCCATCCCCACTCCCAGGTCCCTGGTGACCATCAGTCTGCATGGATTTGCCAGTCTTGATACTGTATGTAAATGGATTCATACAGTTTGTGGCCTTTGGTATGTGCTTCTTTTACTTAGCATCATGTTGTCAAGCTTCACCCATGTGGTAGCATGTGTCAGTACTTTATTCTTTCTATATGACTGAATAACACTTATTTGTAAGGAAATGCCATATTTTATTTATCCATTCATCAGTTGATGGACATTTGAGTTGTTCCTACATTTTTGGCTATGGCTAATGGTGATACTATGCATATAAATGTACAAGTTTTTGTTTAAATACCTATTTTTAATTCTTTTAGGTATATACCTAGGAGTTGAATTGCTGGATCATATGGAACTTCTATGTTTAGCATATTAAGGAACTGCCAAACTGTTTTCCATAGTAACTGCCACAGTTTACGTAACCATCAGCAATGTCTGAGGGTTCCAATTTCTCTATATCCTCACCATTACTTGTTATTTTCTTAAAAAAAAAACATATTCATCCTCTTGGGTGTGAAGTAGTATTTCTAGTGGTGTTTCTTTGCATTTCCCTAATGACTAATAACATTGAGCATTTTTTCATGTGCATGTTGGCCATTCGTACATCTTCTTGGAACAATGTCTACTCAAGTCCTTTGCCCATTTTTAAACTGGATTATTTGTCTTTTCATTGTTGAGTTGTAGGAGTTATTTATATATTCAGGATGCTAGACTCCTATCAGATATGTGATTTGAAAACATTTTCATTCTGTGAGTTTTCCTTCTACTTTCTTGATAGTATCCTTTGACACACAGCTGTCTTTAATTTTTATGAAGTCCAATTTATCTATTTTTCTCTGTTGCCTTTATTTTTGATGTCCTAAGAGATAATTGCCTAATCCAAGGTTATGAAGATTTATCCCTATGTTTTCTTCTAAGAGTTTATAGTTTTAGCTTTATAAGAGTTTATAGTTTTACTGTTAGATCTTTGATTCATTTTGAGTTAATTTTTTACATGATGTGAGGTAAGCTTCCAACTTCATTCTAAGCATGTGAAAATCCAATTGTTCAAGCACCATTTGTTAAGGAGATTATTATTCTTTTCCCTACTGAGTGGTTGTGGCATGGACCCTTGACAAAATTCAGTTGACCATAAATATATGAGTTCATTTCTGGACTCTCAATCCTAGTCCATTGAATGGAATTTTATTCTGTATCCCATTTGTCTATTATCCATATGTCAGTACCACACTGTTTTGATTACTATACCTTTGTAGTAAGTTTTGGAATTGCTACCACTATTTTTTTAAATTTTCATAGCTTAATGGAAGCTTTCAAAAAGACTGCCTCTTTTTAAAGAAAATGATGTAGAATAATACAGGCACACAATTCCTTTGGATTCCTAAGTTCAAAAGTTCTGAAGTTAGAAAGTCCTGCATTAATAATTTGGGGCCCGAAACTGACCTGATCAGAACTCATTTGGCAGTGAACTCAGTCTGAGCTCAAATGAATACATTGATAGATTTTATGTTCACACATCGCATTGCAGAAATATTTGTGTGTTTGTGGGATGCTGACCCATACTCCACCAGCGGTGTTACACAATATACAATAAATGGTCCATATTACCTTTATAAAATCTGAAAAGTCCTGAATTCCAAAACACTCCTGCTGCCAAAGGTTTTGGAAAAGGACTGGTGGGCCAGTATCATTCTATTAGAGCAACATTGGTTACCTCATGATGCACAGAGCTCTCATAAAATTTTTTATCTTTAATTAGGAAAACATGAAGAGAAACAAATAATCACAATTTGTTTTACACAACTAATATTTTCAGCCCAACTGACCTGTGTTAGCCAAGTATTAGGCACTTTACATACTCTGTCTCTGCCGCCATTATGATCTGTTTGTGATTTCCAGATAACACTCTTCCTTCAGATTAGTTTACACAGTCTGGAATTTTTGCACTTTGTGCAATCCTAGATCCTTAGCTCTTATTCAAGTGTAATTTTGTTTAACTCTATAAGTAATCTTATTGTTCCCCTATGAGATTGTGAGGAGGTATTTTTGTTCTCATTTTATCTGCCACCAAAATTAAGCTCATCTCTATGTTTACCCAATGCCACCAAACTAGTAAGTGACAGAAGGTCTGTCATTATTCCTCGCTATCATGTTAACTCTCAATAGAACTGCATTGATCATATGGCAAACAAGGAATTACACAGCCACCATCACCAGGAGAAAACAGAAAATCCTATACACTCTAACTGACCCTGTTGTGATTGGCTCATATTGTTTCCTGGACAAAAAGAAAAGTAGACAAAGGAGAGGGACTGAAGCTGGGCCAAGCCAGGACAAATATAGGGGCAAACAAGGAGCTAGGGAGGAATAAGGAATAAATTATTAACAACGTGAGTCTAATGTTCACTTAGTTCTCAGATGTTTTCATGCCCAGTTCTTGTCCTGAACTTACTGATTAATCAAGATGTGCTCGTGGAGCTTTGAGCATCTACTATGTACTCAGTTCTGAGGTAAATCTCATGGAGGATACTGAAGAAGAAGACTCACCACCTTCGAGTCTAATTTGGGAAAAAAGGATAACATGCGTGAAACAATAGTCATCAAGACAAGATAACATTTGTTAGAAATGCTCTAGGAATTCAAGGTGAGATATGTCAGGGAGGCCTTAGATAGTCACAGATGGAGCGAGTCTTCATCTGGGTCTAGGGGTTGTGTCCTTCCACTTTCTTGATAATATCCTTTGATGCCCAATTACCTTTAATGGATGGAGTGAGTCTTCAACTTGGTCTTGAAAGGTGAGATTCGAAAAGCCAACAGAAACTCCAAGGAAGGAATGAGCTTAGCATGCTCATGGGCCAGTAAGATAATCCTTGTGTGTGTGTGTGTGTGTGTGTGTCTTGTGTGAGTGTATGTGAGAGTCATGGAAGACAACATGGTGGGACAACATTATCCTGGGCATCTTTTTGAAGTCCAAAGATTTTGGCCCTGAAGGAAGAGGAGGTGGGGAGCTACTGGGGGTTTGGAGCAGGTGACATAGAGGAGCAGTGTTAGAATAAGATCAGGTGGGCAGTGACGGCAAGGTGCACTGAAGTGCGAGAATCAGGGTGACCGCTTAGGTTTGAATGAGGACCCTGGGGTTGTGGCCATAAGATACAGAGGGTTGGGTAGACAGTGGGGACATCACAAGGACAGTCAATGGGAATCAGAGGCTACATTTGAGGAATCAGAGTGGAATTAATAAAAGAAAGCATTTGAACTTTGAGTGTGGCATAGAGTAGACAGAGAAGCTGGGTGAGAAGTAGGTTCCGGAAGGCCTTTAGTTTTGACCATATGCAGCTTAAAATCATTGTGTTTAAGTGAAGCTATCTAGAACTGTGCTTTCTGATATGGTAGCCTCTTGCCACATGTGGTAAATTAAACTGCAGTTGGAATTAGATAAAATTAAAAATTCAGTTCCTTGGTCAGGCTAACCTCATTTCAAGTGTTCTGGAGCTACACGTGGCTAATGGCTGCCATGTTGGACAGCAGGGATATAGAGCATTTCCATCCTCTGTAATGTTCTGTTGGACAGGACTGATGCAGAGATCAGTGGAAAATATCAGCATTTTGGTGGGGCCCTTGAGATGGGGGTCTTGGGAGTAGAGAATATGGAATCTACATCAAGGGGTCATCTCTTCAGGAGGAGGGCCTGGGGTTGGGGTTTAGGATATGTGCGAAGTTGGGATGACTAGGCAGAAGAAGAATGAGCAAAAATTCCTTGAGTTTTTGGAGAAATGGGAGACTCAGCATAGCATAAAATTCTGGCAACAGAAAGAGGAGAAAATCTCAGCAAGGAGGGAGTGGTGCCAATGTCAAATGTAGCAGAGAAGTCAAAGGGAAAGAAAACAAGGGGGAAAAATATGTTTAGTAATATGAGGTCATTTGTGACCTACCAAGTCGGATGCAGAATGGAGGGGAGAGGTCATTCATGTCACCGGCTTTCTCTCCGGTCAGGGGCAGGAGTTCAGGATGTAGGAGCAGTTTGGGTAGAATGTTAGGGATGGGGGGCTTGTTACAGAGGACTCGGGGATGAGAGGGGAGGAGGGGAACAGAGCCAGCTGTCGAGAGGAGAAGGGAAAGGGATGAAAGAGATGGTGCTATCAGCACCATGGGCTTCATGGTCAAATTTTGGCTTTTTTCCAAGAGAAGGAAGATGAGTATGGAAGATGGGGAAATAAATCATCAGGCGGTGGTTGAGGGAATTAGAATGAAGAGGGTGTCTGTGAAAATCAGACGCCTTCCTGGCTGGGACAGAATGAGAACGGGCACAGGAGAGGGGTAGGATTTGGGGGACTCGGGTGCCAGAGGGTGAGGGGAGCTGTGGGTGGACTAGGGGCTGTTGTCCTCTGAGACAGGACTGTCACTTAAAGCAGATGGGGTGTGGGTCTGATCTGCTTGCTTTGCTGACTGTTACCCCTACTTCCCTTTCCCGGGGACTTTTCCTCTGCGTGGATCTACTTTGAGATTTTAGTATATTAGGAGCTG
Organism: Mirza zaza; assembly: GCA_008750895.1. Classification (NCBI taxonomy): domain Eukaryota; kingdom Metazoa; phylum Chordata; class Mammalia; order Primates; family Cheirogaleidae; genus Mirza; species Mirza zaza. Next base: position 69,925 of record VSMD01101759.1, read on the forward strand.
CTTCTACATGCCTCGTGTGCTTCAGTTCATTTAATCCAAGTGAGGATCTGGAGCAATTGGTAGTTCGATTCTCCTTTCCAAGAAAATCGTGGCAGAGAGTGTTAAGAAACTTGCCCAGGGTCGTGCAGCAAGTAAGAGCCAGAGTAGGAATTGGAAGATGGATCTCGCCTGCCCAGAGCGTGTGCCCTTAATGTCCTCTGTGTTCTCCGTCCAGTGCGCTAAAGCGACTGGTCTATTCCTGCCGTCGTGACCGGCTTGGCCACAGCTCTGATCATGCCCACATAAGGATGTGTTTGCTCTCTATAGCCATAATTTTCCTCTCGTTCCTGAGAGGTGGAAAAATAATTGTGGGGAAATAACACAAATAACACCTCGTGGTGTCAACCCAGCCTGCACAGGGGGACAAAATGCTTAGCAACTCTTTCAAAGTATCCAAGACAAAACTTGACCTTTAAGCAGTGTCTCCATTTAGAGTTAAATTTGTCTTCCGCAAATATGGTTTGAATAAATCAAGACCTCCTGTTTTAGCTATTTAACTGGGAAGGTAATATTTCCAATCTGATTTTAAATTTTTCTTTTGCCAAATTCTGCAGGGCAAGGGGGAAAAAAAAGAAATGCTAAAGTTCAGGATAAAAAAGAAACTTCCCAAGAAGTGCCTTGGTATGAACCATCCCTATGGTCATCCTAAATATCACTTTTACTTTCCAAACCAAAATCTGACGTTTCCATGGTAACTGTTTTGACCACAGCTGGTTTGCATCATGTTGTTTTGTATAGAAGCCAGTGGAGCGGGCCCCAGCTGTATCGCAAAGTTCAGGTGTCAATTTCAAATGGATCTCCTGGGACAAATACCAGAAAGAAAAATATTGCATGCAACACCCTCTCCCACCCAACCACTACCTCTCTAAACCCTGGAACTTTGCTACTGTGCAGATCAGAATGCCCAAAGCTTCCCCCCAAGGTCTGCCGTCCTCTCAAAGTCAAACCACCAGCTGCATCCAACTGTGACCTCTCTATATGTCTAACTGTGTCCGTTGGAAGGGAATTAGAGCCGCGGGCTTTTAATTTACAAATGTTGCATCCATCCAAGTATTCTTGGGCAATCGTGTTTCATAAGGGTCAGAAAGCCAAATGCAAACTTGAGAAATTACAGATTGCTTTGCTACAACTCACCCAGGTTCCCAGATGGAAGTGATTTTCCAAGCTCGGTGCAAAGCTCCGTACAAAGGTGTCTCCTACAGAGAACATGTGGCGTGAGGTTGTGCCGAGGGTCAAGGCTGCCTTTCCTGTTCTCTTCCTTGACCTCGGCAGAGTTAGCCTGCCTCCGAGAGCTTCTCTGCGGTCACGGGGGAATCACAGGAACAGACTGTGCCTTTCCTCCCCCCTCACCCCCTCACCCTTCCCACCACACACCCCAAGACCTGCTCCTGTTTTCTGGGCTTGGTGAGGGCGCTGCAGAAGAAATATGCCTCCTTCCACCAAATCATTTCCATTTCTTAAAATAAATCCCAGCTTTTCTCTGCTGGGAAGCCACCGTAGAGTGGACTGAGATCTCAAAATATCTTTTATTTACTTTATTCAAGAAACATTGAGAGCCTACTGGGTGCCGGACACAAACAGTCCCTGACTTCACGGTAGAGACCAACATCTCATCGGGCCCAGTAGAGGGTGGCAATCATTGCCCAGCTGCTGTCAGATGAGGTTGGTTTTCTAGTTTGAAGGTCAGGGTGTCGGAGAAAGTCTTTATAGAAAAGTGACTTAACCATTGCAAAATTGTTTCATAAAGCAAAGCTTCTTTTCCTGTGTTATGACACATCCCCATTGTGGATGCCAGTCAGAACTCGGGCTTTCTAGTCCAATGACTATTGTAGAGTTTAATGTGACTCTTAATGTGACTTTATTATGACTACTGCTCCTTTTATCTGTGTCTCTTCGTGTAGAAAAATTAGCATGCGCAGGTCGTGGTTATATCATCTGCTTTAAAATAAACACATTTGCAACTGAGTCTTCTTGGTACCTTCTTAGATAATAAGAACCTTAAGTGTAAAAACCTGATCTTTATTATACTGGGTTCATCATCCGACTTGCCCAGAATAGAGCTGGCAATGAGTGAGGGTGACTTTAGCCTTGACTCTGCCTCTGGAGCGTAGGGGACAATTTAGAGGACACACAGGTGGCTTACGTGAGGGGGTGGCAGACAGTGTGGAGGGAAGAGGTTTTCCTCTGTCTCCACCCAGGTGAGTAATGGATTGACAGCTAAGCCTACAAGCAACGGAATAAGGGACTTGCACGTGGTACTTATCTTCTACCATTCCTTTGATAGTAATGGCACCTCCATTTTAACTGTGATTTCTAATTTTTAAATGAACCCTGGTTCTCCCTCGGTATGTGCCTTTGGGAAGCTTCCAAATGATTGCCTTGGCTTAGGTCAGGCGTCCTCACACTACGGCCCACCAGCCACATGGCGCCCGCCCAGGACATTTATCTGGCCCGCCAGGTGTTTTTGCCACTGCTGCCTGTCCTGCTTAGCAACCAACTCATCCGGGGCCCACAGTGCGCATGTGTGGAATATGCGCCGCACTCTCCCACGGCCCTCGAACAGTCTGAGGGACAGTGAACTGCCCCCCTGTTTAAAAAGTTTGAGGACCCCTGGCTTAGGTGATCATCTCTTAAACTCTCAATTGTATTCTGCACACCTAACCTGAGTCAGTCTTAATCAGCTTTGAATCCTCGGCACCCAAGCACAGCAGTAAGTCCTGAATAAACATTTGTCAAATTAAATTAAAGAGAATTGAAGTCCAGCTCTACATTATGGGAGAGTGGGAGATCCCAGCCACCGTGCTCTGTTGTATCTAAGCAGCAGAGCCAAGCGTTTGGGTTTTCTACCTGTCACTGTGACTTGGAAGGTGGCGTCAGTGACTTGGATCTTTAAGCTGGTCCAGTGTGGCTTGTTCAAATACAGACTCATGCAAAGCCTGGACCTGTGCCTTCTGTTGTTAAGTATCTGAATATAAAATGGGGAAAAAATCTATTATCCAAAGTATTTGCATGCTGTCTTATAAACGAAAGAAAGTATCCAAGCAGCTTTTCGGTGCCTGATAAAAAAAAAAAAAAAAAACATGGAGCATCTGTGTTGTTAAACGCCTGTCCTGTTTTGTACTCAATTACTTGGCTTAACTTTACACAGTCCCGAGAAACAGGAGTCTTGTGATCAGTATAGACAGCCAACTGGAACAACTCAAGCCAGGAAAAAAAAATCTGAATTGCCCTAATTGTATGTCCCACTGCTTACAGTAACTTAAAGACGATTCAACATCTCTGTCCTCTGTGTGGCTTTGGTAGAGACTAAAGTCATATGTTAAGATATAGAAATCAGAGCTAGTAAGGGTGAGAACATTCTGAGCTCTACATCAGAGCTACTGATCTATACTACTCAGTGAACCTTCTCCTTACCCGCTAGCTCACTGGAGTGGGTGCTGGAATAGACATTGCAAAACTGTCTCATAAAGCAAAACTTTTTTTTCTATAGTATAATACACCCAATTGTGGATGCTGGTCAGACCTCCTCTGACTATCTAATCCTGTGGCTATTGTAAACTTTAATATGACTCTTAATGTGACTTTCTCTTCTTTCATCTGTGTTTTTTTTCACATAGATTCTTGCACCCCATTGAAGCTTTTTTTATTCCATATAATCAATGTTGGGCAAAAATAAATAAAAGAATCCTTTTAGAAAAGGCTGTGGAAGGTACAAGCAGATGCCTGGTAGAGGAAGATGAACTCTATATGCTCTCTCTTTTTTTTTTTTTTTAATTCACAAGGACAAATATTTCTTAGCACTTTTACATGCTAACCATTTTATAACTACCTTTGTTTAATAATCACAGCTCTGTTGGGCATGGCAAGGTGAAGGTGTCTTATCCAATTAGCAAGTAACAGGGCTGGTATTCAAACCAGGACCCTTGGATTATGGAACCGAGGCGTTTCCTCTGCACCTTGCTGCCTTCCTGGGCTGGCAGTTTTCCCTCCTCTCAGCTCTTTGGAACTGCATTTATCTGCACACAGCCTGATGTAACCTGAGCACTCACCTTTACTTACCAGCCACCCTAAACACTACTGCTACCTCCTCCTGCAGAGAACATAGAGGAGAGCATCCCTTTCTGAACAATGAGTAGAGATTCCGTTTAAAATTTCTGATGCCTCTTTGTAGTTTATATTTGCAAACTTGACATAAGAGTGGCTACTTATTTGCTCTTATAGATGTTACCTGCAGTGTAGGAAAACAGCTACCAGATCAACAATACCACTTTGGTCATAGGTGGGATTAGACTCATTAAGTCATCAATCAGTGACTCATTCGTTGCCATGTACATAGCCCCAATAAAGAGTTGGAAGCCAGGATAGTGAATCAGGACATTACGTGGTGCATTGCAGCTTTGTCACTAATTGCTTTGGGCATGTCACTGAATGTCTCTACGAGTATCTACCTTTCTTACCCGAGACATGAGGTTTGTAAAAAGCTGCCCCAGTTACCTCTGGATAGTACTATTAGAGAGTCACATGGAAGAAAAGATCTAAGTACTATCAAAAGTCAAGTGTTGTGTAAGATTGTCTTGTTACATAGACCACAGGCCATGAAGAATCGTGAGCTAAAGTGGTAACCAGACCATCAGTGATGAAGTATGTAATGGTATAGTCAGTCGACAAGTGCCAAGCTGCCAAAGAAAGTGTTTAGAGACATTTATGGCAATTTGACAGACTAAAGTATCTATTGAATATAACTAAAAAGGGAGCTTTTATGTGCTTGACTTTGCTGTTTCAAATTTTATCTTTTACAATTTACTTTTCATACATTTTTAAACAGCATTGGTGCACAGTGAGTTTGAAAAACACTAGCCCTTCACACAGATGATGTGAGAAGCTCTGATGTACGAGGGGGAAAAAAAATCCAGGAGACAAATGCAAAATTTTAAATAGGAGTCTGCATGTTTCATCTACCCAGCAAAAGACTGGCAGGAAGCGGAACACATCTTGAGTTCCAACTGGATGGGCTGCTTCTCTGCCAGATGTTTACTGTCCTGCTGGCCCAGCCAGAGGTTATTCTTTGATGTCCTGACCTTGAAGACTCACTCAGTATGGGATGTAGGTGCAAAGTGTAGGGCTGCATTGTTTTTCCTAAGATAGCGCCCTAGGATCATGGGGGTTGTGGCTCTTCTGGGCTGGTGGGACCTTGGCAGAAATTGCTACCCTTCTCAGGATTAAATGACATTCGTGAGAGTCCATGGTCAACTGAGGAAAGAGGGAATGCTAATTTCCATGTCTGGAAACATCAGAAATGGCTGAACGATCAGCCGCACGATCATACCTGGTGAACACCACCACAATTTGGCTTTTCATTTATATTTATTCCTCTAGATGAAACGTAGAAAGTTTTGTCTAGTTCTAAATCAACTCTTGGTTGGAATTCTGTTAATTTATAGATTAAAATGGATACAGTTGATATCTTCACAATATAAAGACTTCCCATCTTAGCCTGATTTGTATTTTGGTATCAGTATCTATAACTCAATGCAATTTTAAAATACATTTTAATATCAAATAAGGAAAGTTTCTCCCCAACCCCAACCTACCCATTTCTTTTTTTTTTTTTAATTTATACTTGTATATGTTTTCATGGGATTTCATATTGTCTCCCATTTCTTTCTCTTTTTTTATTTCAAGAAAATATGAGAGTACAAACATTTTGGTTGCATTTTATATCTTTGCCTCTCCCTAGCAAGGGTTAGAGGTATGCCTTCCCCTCCACAATGCTCACCACATCCCTCAGATGTGGGTCTCGCCCCCTAACCCCCAAATCCCTGGTGAACACCACCACCATTTGGCTTTTCATTTATATTTATTCCTCTAGATGAAACTTAGAAAGTTTTGTCTAGTTCCAAATCAACTCTTGGTTGGAATTCTGTTAATTTATATATTAAAATGGATAAAGTTGATATCATCACAATATAAAGACTTCCCATCCAAGAATGTATCACTTCATTCAAGTCAGTTCATTTCTGTAGCTTTCTCTGTTGTTTATTGTATACATTTCTTGTTAAATGTATCCCTCGGTATTTTATATTTTGATTGCTATTGTGGATGGAATCTTGTCCTATACTACATTCTAGTATAGGACTAAAATGTTGATATATAAGAAAGCTAGAGATTTTAATATATTTAGTGTTTACCCAGCTACTTTCCTTCTTTCTTATTATACTAACTTTTATATGTAACTTTTTTTTCTAGCTAATACTTTTGGGTTATCCAGGAAATGATCCACGTGTCCAGAAATCATCAACATTTGCTAACTCTGTTCCTCCTTTCCAATGCATATAACTACTTCTTCTTGGATCGTTGGGTTGGCTATTTCTAGAACAATGCTGACTAAACGAAGATACCCTATTGGAAGTGAGGCCTGCTGGACCTTTCTTTTCATATCAGCAGAAACATGTTACTTTGAAGCCATATGTCACCTCCTCTTCTCCACAGTTCCTCAAACAGTTGCTGATAGAAATAAAATCTCATTCCGAAGACTATGAAAGATAGTCTTGGGAGAAATATGCTAGTTGACTGAACTATCTCTGCTCTGCCTTAACGCTATGGTGCAGAGAGAGTGGGATTTAGGGACTGATTATATGTCTCCTTACGAGGTTCCTACATTTTTTATAGCGTCTTAATTGGTCTCCAGAGGGATGCCTAACTGAGTCATTGGCAAGCTTCTTGGTTAGGGCTGGATCAGGGCAATTGCCTTAATTTTACAGCACTCTGTGCATAGCTCTGCCTCCTGCAGAGACAGCCAGGCGTCCTTCTGAGGTCTTAACTTGGTATTTTATTCCTGGTTCCAATTTGAACCCGTATTCAAGGCACCCACCCCTGACAAACAAAAAGGAGACAAAATTTATCCCTTGGTTCTATTTCCAACTCTATTCAAAAACAGAAGGCAGTCAGTGTTCCCAGGACCCAACGTGATGCGGGGCTGGGTGCCTGGCTTTCCACTGGGACAGGGTCAGGGGACACCATCAGGCCAGGGTCACCACCAACACCACCGCCCGGGCTGAGGTCTCATCTGGTTCCCATTGGAACTGCCAGTGTTGCAATAAATTTGACACTCTGAGAATCAAAGAGGTGCCGCTTTTCTCCTGCTTACTCTTTTCCTTTGTATATTTACACACACACACACATGTGCATTTATAACTCCACAGGTATGCATACGTGTGATCACACACCCATGCAGTGGACGCTGCGATGCACTGTCTGGTTCCCTTGCCCCCGTGCTGGGAGAGCTGGTGGCTGGCAGCTCACAGCCGAGTCTCATGCCTGGTGCTACCCTCTGCCTGGGGGTAGCCCACATCCAACAACTGGTGGACGTCCTAATTCGGGACAGCTGCCAGAGCAATGCCAACTCCACTGGCATGGGCTGAGGCTTTTGTCCTGACGGCACTGCAGCCCAGCTCCTCCCTCTGCCCCGTCCTGCTTTGTCCCCTCCCCCACAGGTGTGGCACTGAGGGCAGCTCCCATAAACCTCCCACAGGCAAACCTCCGTCTCCACGTCTGCTTCCCAGGGCTGTATCTCAGTCTACTTCCCCAACCTCTACAATCTGCTTGCATATTTTAAGTGTCATCATTTTAATTTTTTTATTTGATTTTTTTGGCCAATTCCTCATATCTTATCCTATAGACCAAGTTCAGCCTCACCAATTTCTCCCAAGAAAATACATGTTCACAATGTGATTCGTATCTGCCTGTATCTCCATTTAGTTTTCTCTGACAGACGTCTGTAGTCTATTGTATGCATCCTTTCCTCTGTCAGTGGGTGCGTGCTTGTTTCCAGGCTTCTGCCTGCACACATGTTGTTTACAGAGGTGCTTATGTACATAGATGCTTTTATTTCCATAGGGTAGACTCCTACGACGGGGATTGCTGATTCAAAGGGCATGTATGCTTTCAGTTTTAAAGATGTTGCCAGATAACTTTCTCAGGGGTCTATTACACCATTTCACCAGCAAAATGCAGGGGAGCATCCTGCTGCTTTTGTTACCATAAGCATCACTCTGAGCATCCCACCTAAGCCTCCCACCGGAGCATCCTATCTGAAAATCCCACCAGAAGATCCCACCTGAGCATCCCCCTGAGAATCCTACCTTAGCATCTCACCTGAGCATCCCACTTGGAGATCCCACCTGAGCATCTCACCTGATTATCCCACTTGGAGATCCCACCTGAACATCCCACTTGAGCATCTCACCTGAGATCCCACCTGAAGATCAAAAGGCCAATCCATGCCAAAGACTTTATTCACAACTTCATCATTTCCCACTGCAAGCTCAACCTTGTCCCTTTCCTCTTGAAGGGAAAGGAGGTTTGGTGGGAGGAGAAGAGAAGGCTAATGGCCTTGAGGAAAGCCCCTGGGCTCTCTGGTGGCTCCATCCTCTACACGGATGACAAATGTGGGGTGGAGACCAGCAGGGCTCTTCCCCTGCTCCATACAAACCACATGCCCAGGCCCAGGCATCTCCCGGAGAGAGGTGGGAGCCGGCCCGGAGCACATGGTCACACAGGGTAGAGTCCACAGCGCAGGGGTGGCTGCCACCTCTGACAACCCCAGGCAACCACGAAGAGGAGGATGGAATGAGAAAGGGGGAGCAGGGTGGGAGGGGAGCCACGTGCAACATGCTCCCCCAGCCTGGGCCCAAAAGGGTCTTTATTTCCCTGTGAGTGATGCTATCTTCTTCTTGCCCTAGAAAAATAAACAGAAAGACAACTGGCATGTTGCTGATCTCCCTGGGCTGGAAAAAAGGAAGATCATGGTGACTATTGTTAAATTTAGAAAAATTCATTTAGGATATTTGGGCACAGGTGCACCTCTTCTAATGTCCAAGACATAGGGTGTGACCTGACACTTCTGTGACCTCTACACCCTTTCCAAACTGGCCATGACGAGTACTGGAGTGTGCTCAGAGGCGTGGCACAGGGGCAGGCCCAGAAGAGCTCGCTGTCAGCCTCCGGGCTGGGGCACTGGGCACAGCATTGCCAGCTCTGTCTCCCTGTCTCCTTGTCGTCATGGCATCTCCTCTCCCATCGGTGTGAAATTAAGCCGACCCCATAGGTTGTTTTCGTGACATAGAATCATTATCCATAATAAGCGTTTCATAACTCAATCTATTTCTGCCAATTGTTTTAAATCTTTCTCATTAGCTATGTTAGGCATGCTATTATCTTAATCTTCTTAACGTCCATGTGAGGGTTTGACAAGTCAGCAGGGGATCTCGCCTTCGCTGCCAAGGCTACATGATTAGGTTACAGCTCCAGAGACCCATGCTTCAGAGCTCCCTCCAGACTCATCTCTGGAACATATGTCTTTAACTATCCAAGACCTGAAGTCCGGGAAGTAGCAATGAGTCAGTGAGAAGAAACACATTTATATGCTCTTATACAGACCAATTTGGCTTGCATCGAACCATTCAACCTTGTGTAAATTAACAGATAAAGAGAAAACAGTGAGAGACACCCACCTCCCATGCCCCCCCCACACACACACACGTGCTAACCCTAACCTCATCTGGGAGGCTGCAGCAATTATTCAGGTCTGTGCTGAAAAGCTCCAGAAACAATTTTAACATTCCGAAGGAGTTAATGCAAAGCCCAGAAGGAGTAGTTGACACTGTGGTAGAAGCTGGATCATTCTTTTCCCCGGGTCATAGTAGAGTAAGAAAATAAGGCAGGTTTTGGCAGCTGAGATGACTGTGGGCAGAACAGCTTAGTTCTTCGTTAATTCCTTAAATAAACCATCATCACTGCAAACACTTGTATTAGCCACGATTGATGAGAAGGTTCAACTGCTCTGCCTCTCTAGCCAAACTGTCTTTGGTTTTCCTTCTGTTAACTCTTCCCCCTTCTACGTTAGAAGAGTAGTGTCTGGCTCCAGGGTGTCATCTTTTCAGGGTCATTTCCCCGCAGTCCAGATATGTGTTTTTGGAGAGCAAGATCTTAAGGAGCATCATATTAATAATATCACAGCCAACTTTCTCCCCTTTCTTTGAAACAAGGGTATACAGAGCCGCCTTCAAGGTTCAAGGGTAGGTGTATCTTAGCTAGGATTCTGGGTGATTCCTCTGCAGAAACTTACTAGAGTTTGTGGGGCTGTCTGTAATTGACATGTTATGGAACTGTTCATCTTTGGGTTTTAATTTGTTACTAGGGTACTCTGAATTCTATCCCTGCCTTCTGAATTCTATCACTATCCCTTACCCATCTTTGTAATAAACTCCAGACACGGGGAGTGTTCCATGTTTTCAGACATGGAATGAAGGGCTATGTAACTTCTGACTGTATTTCTTTGATATATGATGAAGCATTTTATCATATTGCATATTGTTTATTTGTTGTTGTTATTTTTCCTCTTTCCATTTGTTCAATTATTCATCTTTTTCCTAACCATTTTTTCTTATAGGTGAAATTTATAACATAATTTTTAAGTGCCAAAGAAAATTCCATTAGAATGTGATATTGATTAAAAATACGAGATGAACTGGAATCTTTGCACTATTCTTTGCTTTCAGGAACACACGTATCTGTTTGTTTTCTCACTTTTTAGAAAGTTCCTCAGCAACTGTCTTGTTTTCTAGTTGCTCCTTTCCTGGGGTAGTCATATTTCATAGATACGACTAGTAGCCACTTGAATTTGTCTTGTTTTGTGGTCATTTTTGCCATCCCTATATTTGTCCCTCTCTTCGTATGTTCTTGTATCAAGGAGGACTTATCTGGACTCTGGCTGTGCCAGCAGGTGAGGCAGGTGGGCCTCCCGTGGCTATACCGGTCATTGTGGGCGATGGTTCGGTCCCTGCCCACGTGGCAGCTGGAAGGCACCACTGTTCCTAGTGTGTTTCCCAGCTTCCAGCAATTATGTAGCTTTGTGGCCTTGCTGCACTGCGATGTGATGCTTTTGCAAAATTATCACATGCCAGACACTGTACACTTGACACGTACTACCTCACACACACACTCCTGTAAGGTAGGAACTGTCATTTGTCAAATTATAGAGGAAGAAACGGAGGAATCCCAAGATCACCTCATCATGCTGGTATTTGGGAAAGGCAGGGTTAGAATCAGGTCTTGGGTTGTCCCTGTGTGTGGTTATCATGTGTCCCCAACAAATGGCAATAGATGTGATTGTTGTTTTCAACGTTCGGGTCAATTGAATATTAGACCATTGACCACAAAGACTGGAAAGAATTGGATCACTCTCTCTATGACTTTATTTACTAGAGAAGAGTTCCACAGGGAGTGAGATCCTCTAAAGTCAAGAGATTTTTGTCATATTATGACAATGCCAATGTCACAGAAACAAATGAACAGAAACAAAGTCCATCCTCAGCATCCCAGGCCTTTGCCCCAGCCCTGCATTCTTAAATCCACTCTCCTCTCCCAGCTGACAGAGCTTGCTCTCTGAAGGCAAGAAGCACACTTAGGATAAGGTTTTAATGACTCAAGAAGGACTTACGTGTTATCCCTTCCAGGCAAAGAGTGTTCTATTTTAATAGGACAAAGGGAGGGAGCTGGCACTCTTGAGTTGAGCTCCAAAGCTGGTCTCAAATGAGGACTTGAGGCTCTAGTAACCACAGGTGAGTGGGAGGTATTTGTTTAGATACGAATCTTCTTCCTCAATAAAAAAAAGTAAGGCAGCCTGATGACAGGGACAGCAGGACAGCTGTTTAATACTTGTGAAGTACATGCTATTATTATTTAACTTTATAAACGAGAACACAGAGTCTCAGTTTTATGGTCTGAATATTTGTGTCCCCCCCCAAATTCATATGTTGAACCCTAATCACTAATGTGATGGTATTAGGAGGTAGGACATTTGGAAGGTGATTAGGTCATGAGGGTAGAGCCTTGATTTGGGGGATGAGTGCCCTCATAAAAGAAGCCCCAGAGGACTGCCTTCCCTTTCCACCTTGTGAGGACACAGATAGAAAGAGCCATCTATCTACCAGAAAGCAACCCTCACCAAACACTGAATCTGCCAGCTCCTAGATCTTGGACTACCCAGCCTCTAGAACTACAAGAAATAAATTTCTGTTGATTATATGCCACCTAGTTTAGAGTATTTTGTTGTAGCAGCCCAAATGGATTAAGACACTCAGAAAGATTAAATATGTATCACACATCCCCCAGCTGGTGAGTGGCAGAACTGGGCTTTTAAATCCACATCTGTCTTATTCTAAAACATTTCTGTTAAACCTCAACATCTCCCATAATCAAGTTTTGGCTGCAGTGAGACATTAAAATTATAGCCATGGTACCATCCTGTGGCAGTTTTTAGAGAAACCCAAGTATTCCATAAATATGAGTCATTGTCATCTTAAAACATAATGATAAAAAAAAAGTTAAGCCTTACTCAGTGTTTATCACGTGCCAGATGCTATTTTTAAGCATATCGCATGAATCATCTAATTGCATCTTCATGCAGTACCGTGAGGGGGATTCAGTTCTTGCAGTCCATTATACAGATGAGGAAACTGAGGGTTAGTGAGTTCCAGAGCTTTCCCAATCATGCACAGCTGTGCCACCAATACATCTAGAGGCCTAGCTCTCAGCAAGGCACAGTGCAGCCTGCTAGAGAGTTCGCAAAAACTTTGCTGTCTGTCTGGGGAGGTTGACACGGACTTACCAACATGGCAAAGCAAGGCAGCGTGAGCTGGACCCAGGGCCCAGGGCAGATAAGCACCACCAGGGTCAGACTAGGAAGAGATAAGCACAGACAAGATGAGTGTGGCCCCTACAAACCACAGCACTTTTAAGGCCTCATGGAAATGTTTTCATTTCTTTAAAATCAGAATGAAAAGAAAACAAACTTTTAGGTCAAAGATAATGTATTCATACACAAAATAGTCATCTTTATACCAACAGACTCATAAAATATAATTTTTAGTATTTTGCATGGAAGAAGGAAAAAATCGCTGGAGCCATGAAAGTTATAATGGGCCCCTGCTGCTGCCTGTTGGACACAGATCACTCCAAGGCCATTGGGGGTGGCAGAGCCACAGGTGGAGGGAGCCTGTTCCCTGAGTAGGGCTGTGGGAGAGCTGCCTGCCCATCACAAACACCCAGCCACCAACTAGAAATAGATCCAAGAGATCCTCCCATGAGACCTGACTCAGTTACTGTAGCATTCTCCATTCCATTTTTTTAAGGAAGAAATGAAAGAACTTAGAATTACACAATCTAAGGAAGGTCACAGAAGGAAATTCAGCTTGAGCTGAGCCGTGACAGGCAGGAAGTGCTAGCTCAGGGGGACACACCCTGTTTTCGTTACCTGCGCCGTAAGAATAAGGTCAGCTTATAGAGGACCAGACATCTCCTCTGGAAAAGAGGAAGACACTTCTTCAGGAAGAAGAGGTCACACTCTCTGAACAGAAGAGAGTTTCTTGCATGGCCAGCATCCTGTTCCCGTTCAGTGCTGGAACACTGGAGGAATTCCCAACTCGATGCTCGTGCCCTCGTGCACACACCAGGGTGTAGGACTTGGAAGCAGATTTTCTGTTTGAAGCAGGTATCAAATAGGCAAATAACACCACGCCTAGCATCATACCAGAACACCCGTGCAGGATAGGAGACAGACAGAAGTTTGGGTCCATTTCCTTAAGGATTGTTAAATCGGGATGGGGAGTTAAATTAACATGCACACTAGACCTTGGGTATAAGGATGAGCTAAATTTGATTTTTCCTAAAGAAGTGACAATTGCTCTGTGAGGGCTGAAGTAGTTATGGAAGACTCTTAGCTTCCTTGGGAGGTGCCAGTTGACCTGGGACTTAGGGAACAAGTAGGATGTAAGCAGTAGGGATTGGGAAAGGTTGACAGCAAGAGCTGACAGCTTGCTGGTGGAGTGCTCATAGCTTTTTAGGGGGTAAGAGAGCCTAGGAAGACCAGTGAAAAATGCTCACGGTCACTGTAGAGGCAATGAAGGAGGGCCGAATTAGAAAATGATGGAAGTCCATTTTCCTCCCTGTCTGTCCTCCTCAGCTGTTGTAAAACAACCAAACTTTCCCACTTTGGTGTTCCATGGAAGAATGGTAGGAGGCAAGAAGGAAATGAGGGAAGAAAGGAAAATAAGCTACAGGAAAGAAGAACACAGGCAGCGACGGTTCACAGCAACCCTTGGTGCAGAAGGCTCCGTAAGCCCCTAAAGCAGGAGCTCTCTCCTCCCCCCAGCTCAGGCCTGGAAGGTGTGGGTGGGACCTGCGGGGGCCGGGGGGTCTCTCCCTAGTATGCAGCCATCAGTGTTTTATCTGATGCTTGAATTTAAAAAAATCAGAAGGGAGTTGGCACGTTGTTACACTGGCGATTCAGCCCCATGCTGTGTATCTGGCTGGCGAGTTTAGCAACAACTCTCGATGCCATCGAAGTCCAATGTTCCGTAGGAAACGGAAGCCACCCTCTCTTTCCATAGATGACTAAGAGGCGAGCACACTCATGGATCAGAGAGCCTCGCTGTCTTTTCTTCCAGGAATAAAGATGGGCTCATTTAACATGATTTCTACCTGTTTTCCTGCAATTAGTGTTTAAGTGACTGTCTCTGGGTATTAGTCACTCTGAGGAAATGAAATGATGCTATGGTAATTGGCCATGTGGTTTTCTCCGCTTCCCTGGGGATTTCACTTGGCTCAGAAAGCATTTTTCTACATAGGCGCTGTCTGCACTCTTTATTTAGCTAATTAGAGGGCTTAAGGGAGCGGGCTGGCATTGGGGTGGTGGAGGATCGGCATGTCATGCCGGGAAGAGCCCTGGATTGAAATGCACCATCTGGGTTCTGGCCCAAATGCGTACATTTTCTCTTCTATGAAGCTCTTACGTTGGACACCAGTGTTGCGGACATTGTCTAGTTTAATCCTCACAATAACCCTACAATGTTGGTATCATGACCTTCAGAGATGAGGAAAATAGTCTTAGAGAGGCTGCCTTGACCATGGCTTCCCAGCCAGTAAGCAGCAGAGCTGGGACAGGAGCCCTGGTCCGCCTTAATTCCTAGGTTGTGCTGTCTGTTGTTAGTTTTTATTAATGCTTACTAACTATATCCCTGTTACCTGGGATGAGTCACTTTATCTCTCCAGCCTTGCTTTCTTTAACTATTTGTGATTCTATAAGACTGCTAGCTCTTCTGAAACTCCAAGTGCCTTTTTTCTGAACAGGTGGAAACTTTGAAGCACCCTACCTCTTGTTCTGCTTCCCTTCTTGCTCCTACTACCGTGTTTCCTCGAAAATAAGACCTACCCATAAAATAAGCCGTAGCAGGATGTCTAAACATTTGCCCAATAGAAGCCCTACCCCGAAAATAAGACCTAGTGACAGGCGTGGCTACCCAGCATTTCTGCACAACCCATGCATTTCGTCGAGGAGCGGGAAAGAAGACGAGCAGCCCTTCTCATCTGTCCCATGAGAGCTCCATTGCTCCACATGAGAGATGGGGGCCGATGGTTCTAAAGGAAACAGAGTCGCAAGAAATTCAGGATGGAATTCAGAGTTTGGAGAGTTACAATGATGTTCCAGAAGATGACGATTTAACTCTCTTTGAATAAATGTGGATGGTTGTACCATACTTAAAAACAATAACACATCCCCTGAATAAGCCCTAGGGTGTGTTCTTGAGGAAAAATAAATATAAGACCCTGTCTTATTTTCGGGGAAACACGGCACATGCAAACCAAGGCTGGCGTAGCAGGAGCGGGGCTGCAGGAAAGGAGAGATCCGCGGTTCTATCCTCAGGGCACTTCACTTCCCAGCCCTGGGGCAATGCTTTCTTCTAAATGACCTCAGAGTATCATAGTGTGGGGCAGAGACCCAAGGGCTTGGCGTTTGAAGATTCCATTTCCAGTTCTGCCACCATCTTATTTTACTGTGGGGTTTCGACCAAGCCATAGTCATATTGCGCCTCTGGGTTGTCATTGCTACAACTGTGATTATAATACACACCAGGGAAGGGTTGGTCCCTTGAAGTTGCAAACATACAAATGTCAAGGATAACTAATGCATCATGGTCCTGGTGGGGGTCTTAGGCGATCTAGTCATGATCTTATGTTGTACAGGAAGAAGAGAGGTGAGTTTCTTGATGCCACATAGATAGTTGGTGACACAAACATGTCGAGAACCCAGGCAGTGCATTTGACCCTATTTGCAAGATGGAGGGAAGGCTCTTTGTCTTCATGGGATTCACAGCCTTCATGCGGGAACGATAACTACATGTTAATGAACCTCCTCCACTTTCCCAGGCTAATTTTTTGAAGGGTGCCAGAGATAGGGCTCGCCAGGGAGGAATCTTTCACGCTGTCACACACTCCGGTTGGTGACCCATCTCAGTGATGAGTTCTGGAGGCTGTGCTCCAAGAGCCAGTGGATGGAAACCACTTCCCGTGCACGGCCCCCCGCACCAACCCACCGTGCAGGGCAGAGCTGAGCAGGTGACAGAGCTCTGCACCATGTGGCTGCATGAGCCTGTGTCACACGGTGGAGAAAACCTAGCTGCACGTTTGCACTTTTTGCTTCCTGACACCACACTCCCCCATTTTGTTCCTTTCTTGTTGGTGTTTGTTCTTCTCGTCATGCCTATAACGACAAAAAAGAAAATTGCAGTTCATGGTTGGAAGGGAGAAAAAAACTTTCTTGGCCTGCATCCAAAACATTTTAAGTTAATACATTTTACTACAAATATCTTGTTAGCTTGTGTACTACAGCATTTTCAAAGCAGTTTTTCATATTTGTTTTTTCCTCTGCGTCAACCCTGGGAGGATTGTTGCAATCTTCATTTCATAACAGTGTAAATCTGTGCTGTCCAATAGAGGAGCCACATGTGGCTATTTAAATTTAAATGATTTTAAATTGAGCAAATGAAAAGCTTCACTTCCTCATTCATACTGGCCATATTTCAAGTTCTCCATAGCCACATGCTAAGCACGCGTGTGTGTAATCTCTTTTAGCCCCCAGGCGATTTAGCAAAACAGCCTATGAAGAAAGTGCAGCTTTACAAATGAAGAAACTATCTTAGAGGGATTTGCCCACTTTCTAAGCTCACATACAGCTGAAGATTGGTGGGTATGGGTTAGCTTAGCTCCAGAATCTCCTCTCTAGACCACGATACTATTATTTTGGAAAACTTGGGCAATTTCTTCAAAAGCTGAACATGCAACTACCATACAAACCCGGTAATTACACTGCTGGGCATATATCCCAGAGAAATGGAAATTTATGCTCACACGAAAGCCTGTTCAGGAATATTTATAGAAGCTTTGTTTGTAATAGCCCCAAACTGGGAAACAACCCAGATATTCTTCAGTGAGTAAATGGTGAAGCAAACCATGGTACATCCCTACTCAGCCACGGAAAGGAGTGAGCTGCTGCTACATGCAACATACTCTGCATGAAGCTTCAGAGAATTGTGTTAAGTGGAAAAAGCCAATCCCAAAATGATTACATATTGTATGATTCTATTTATATAATATTATTGGTATGACAAAATTACAGAAATGGGGAACAGATTAGTGGTTACCAGGGGTAAAGGAAAGGGTGGAGCAAGAGGGAAGTATGTGTGTTTATAAAAGTACTACTTGAGAGTTACTTGTAAGGAAAGAAATGTTTTGTATCTTGACTGTATCAATGTCAATATCCTGGTTGTGATATTGTGCTATAGTTTTGCAAGATGTAACCATTGGAGGAAATCTGGTTTCGTATCGAAGATACACTATCATGTAAAATGAGCTGAGAAAATTTTGATCCTTTTTCTATACATTATGTTTTAAGGCATATAAATCAATTCTCTTGAGTATTTGGTGAAACTTATCTGTAAAGTTTTCTGGGCCTGCTGTTCATGTGTGGGAAGTAGCAGTGTAGATTTTTAAAACTAATTTCAGGAAATTTTAAAGTAAAGACAAAAAAAGGTTAAAAAGGTTAAAGTAAAGACAAAAAAAGGTAAAAAAAAAAAAAAAAGTTAACATGTCTTTGGATCATGAGATACCAGGGAATGTTTTTTACTTAATATTGTTTTATTTTTTTAATTAAGATTTAATTTACATAGAGGAAAATTTACCTTTGTAGCATACAGTTTTGTGAGTTACAATAAACCTATACAGTCACATGCTGTGACCATAAACAAGATATGGACAAGTTCCATTCCCTACAGAAATTTCCCTATCTCTCTTTAGTCAAACCCTCTCTCCACCCTCCACCCCTGGCAACCACTGATTCTTCTGTTTCTATAGTATTGTCTTTGTAAGAATGTCATATCAATTGAATCATACAGTTTGCAGCCTTTTGAGTTTAGCTTATTGTATTTAGCAAAACGCATCTGAGATTCATCCACATTGAGTGAACGTCCCTTCTTGTTGCTAAGTAGCTCTCCGTTGTGCGGATATACCACAGTTTGTCCTTCCCCAGCTGAGGGACGTGGTGTTGTTCCCAGTTTTTGTCTTTTACAACTAAAGCCACTATCAACATTCAGAATACAGATTTTTGTATGAACAAAAGTTTTCATTTAATTTGGGTAAACTCCTACAAGTGAATTTCTGGTTCGCATGATAACTGTATATTTAACTTTGTAAGAAAGTTAAACTTACCAACTGTCTTCCAAAGTGGCTGTATCACCTTGCATTCTTAAAAGCAATGTGTGAACAATTTAATACACAGAAATGTCAGGGTATTTTGTTTTTGTTTTATTTTCTTTTGTTTGTAGACATTCCAAACGTGTATAATGGTATCTCATTGTTACTTTAACTGCCATTTCCTAAAGATGAATGATATTGAGTATATTTTCGTTTATTTATTTGCCATTTGTATTTATCTTTTGTGATGAAATGTGTGTTCAAATCTTTTGCCCTGATGTGAGGGTGATCTGGCTGTGACATCTGGCTGGCTAGGCGGGCGTCCCCTTCCTCCCTCACCACTCCATGTGCGTTCCTCCCAAAGCTGCGTGCTCAGTCTAAGAGGACAACCTTCCCCGATAGAGGAGGACCATTCCTCGGTCAAGGGTATAGGAGTGGCTGTGCTCCCCTGCTAGAACCTCCAAACAAGCTCTCAAATCTTTTTCCCTCTTTTTACTGAGTTGTCTTTTTTCTTATTATTGAATTTTAAGGGTTTTTTATATATTCTGGAACAAGTCATTTATCGAATATATGATTTGCAAATATTTTTCTTGTAGTATGTATCTTGTCTTTGATTCTCTTTGCAGAGACTTTGAATAGCAGTCCTTCATTCGGATGAAGCCCAATTTATTATTTTTTCGTTTATGGACCGTGCTTTTGGAATTGTATCTAAGATCTCTTTGACTAACCCCAGAATGTTTGACTAACTACAGATCACAAAGAATTTCTACTATGCTTTCTGCTAGCTGTTTTATAGTTTTGGGTTTTCCATTTGGTCTATGATGCATCTGAGTTAGTTTTTGTGAAGAGCAAGAGGCAGGCTTCACACTCCTGCAGGATGGGGACTGTCATGCCAGGGGCTTCTCAGTGTCAGCTCCACCTTCAGCTTTAGGTCCTCCCTTTGTGCTACAAGAAGGGCATCTGGACAAGCAGTCCGTGGGTGTTGAAGTGATGACTGGGGGCATGGGGTGGGCAAGTGGCACTCGAGTGTTCTTGTGACTGGAAACCTTGCTCCAGTCTGGGTGCCAGGCAGGCTGCCTCATGTGAGGCTTCCGTGTGCTGTGTGTGCACACCTACGTACATGCAATGCACACACACACAATGAGGGCCTCACTTCTTGCTTTTGCCCTTCTCCCTGCGGTAAACTATGGTTACTTGTGACTCAGTGTGTGTTAGACTGGTTCCAGGGCACAGGACATGGGTGCTATCTGATGATTAGACTAAGCCTCTGTCTTTGGCAGGTACTGCATCCTTGGGTCTTTGGGGAGGAGTCTTTCAGTGATCTGGCTTGTCCCCAGTCCACAGTTCTGAGCCCAATAAGTATGCCCTTTCTCCTTGGGGAAGAGGATTTTTTTTTAGAGACACAAGCTCACTCTGTCACCGCACTCACTGCAACCTCAAACTCCTGAGCTCAAGCAATCCTCCTGCCTCAGCCTTCCAAGTAGCTGGGACTACAGGTGCATGCCACCACACCAGGCTCATTTTTTCTGTTTTTAGTATATACGGAGTCTTGCTCTTGCTCAGGCTGGTCTTGAACTCCTGAGCTCAAGCGATCCTCCCACCTCGGCCTCCCAGAGTGCCAGGGTGACAGGTGTGAACCATCACACCTGGCCCAGAAGAGGGTTATTTTTTCCCATTCCTTTCCCCTGTTTCAGTGGGTTTTCTCCAATTCCTTTTGTTCTGTAGGAAATACAGGGAAGACAGATTCAGATGGGATTTTATGCTTGTTCTGCAGGGCTGTTCTTCTCTTCCCACGGGCCCACACTAAGAGGGCTGCCTCCTCAGGATTCTGGTTTGAGGCGCTGTTTCTCTGTATGGCCTTTCCGGAGCTATAAAGCAGTGGCTAAGTGGGTACACCTGCCAAGGAACCAGCTGGGTCCCATCAAGGCGCGTGGTGAGGCAATAGCAGCACAAGCCCACGTCACTTCCTGCAGCTTCTCTGTCTCGCCGCCCTTTCTCTCATGCTCTCTGCCCTGAGACATCTCGAATAAAGCATTAGCACTTAATCCTTGCCCTAGTCTTTGTTTTCTAGAGAAAGGAGACAGATCCTTTGTTCATTAATTTGCAGCTCTCTTCTTTTCTAATGGTATTGAAGGCTGCGAATCTCCGAGCACTGCTTTGGCTGCACTCTGTACGTTCTGGTGTGCCTGCTTTGTGTTGTTGTTCGGTCCTCAACAGACACGTTTCTTGCCCACAAGCAGTGTCCAGGCTGAACCGGCAAGGTTCCTAGTCACCCCTCTTGTCACTGAAGGTCTCGCCTTTTGAGGGTTCCAGCTTGCATTCAGGAACCCTAGTTTATATTCCCTCCAATCTTATGTAAGCCCAAGGCCTCGTCTTCCGTCTTGATGTGGTTCCTGAAACCCACATCTCTTGACTGTGATGATCAATGAATGCCCATAAGGCAGCTTGGAGTCAGTGTTAACATTAATGTTTTGGTTTTCAGCTACCTCTTGTTTTCATGCCTTGGAGAATTCTTTTACTATCTTGCAAGCTTAACCATGCATGTAAAAGGGAGCTTATCAAATTTTTCCAGTGTGTCTAGGTGTTCTCTTGCAAAAGAGTTTCCGGTACGCTAGATTAACCTATTTCCAGAAATGGACATCTGCATGTGATTTTTAAGTGCTTATTTAAGAGTGTTATCTTGCTATATTTTACCATCAAATTCTACCTAGTATGTCTTGGTGAGAATTTGTCAGTGGAAATTTTTTATATCTTGGCCCATATGTCCAGATGATATTGACCAATAAAATAAATAATATATATATTTTTTAAATTATTAAAAAGAGCTTAAGACATAAGGGTTGGTAGGCTATACAATCAGTAAGCCAGATTTTAAAACTTTTCTTATGTTTTTCCCATTGTATGTTCTTGGCAGTCTTGTCAAACATCAGTTGCCCATAAATTCCATAGATTTATTTCTGGGTTCTCATTATGTTCCATTGGTCTGTGTGTATGTTTTTATGCCATACTCTTTTGATTACCATACCTTTGTAATAAAATTTGAAGTTAGGAAAAAATACAACTTTTCTTATCATCTGAAAAATGAAATGCACCATTAATTTAGATTTCACTTAATCATATTCATTAAAAGTTAAGTTCAAGAGATAAAGGAGGAGAGACATATTTTAATTTTAAAGAACTTTTTTAAAGGAGAAGGACTATTGATAAATGAAAATATGTGTTGAATACAAAAAATTCAAGTAACTCAGAAAAATACAAAGAAGAAATTTAAAGGTTATCTAAAATCCCACCATTATCATTTGGCCAACACAAATCTATACGTCTCTCTAGATGGAAGGATGGATGGATGAGTGAATGGATGGAGTAAAGAAAGTTATGAAACAGCTCATATATATTTTTATTTATATATATATGTTTTTTACCATCTCTGGTCCTTGATTCAGGATATATTTTTTATTTCAAAGAAGTATTAAATGTAAATTATTTAACAGAAGAAAAAAGTACTGGCTAAATAGAAGGAATTTTTAACTCCAGGAAGTTTTTTTGTTTTTGTTTTTTGTTTGTTTATTTTTTGTTTTACCATAGGAACTAGTAATCATCAAAGATACTCTTTTAAAGCTAAGGAAAAAAAAGATTATGAAAATCATTAAGTACCCACTTTTTGTTAAGATAAGCCAGACTCAAATGTTATGTGAAACAGTCTAATTTTAAAATTTGGCAACTAATTCATTATTTTAGAAATATTGTGCCGGCCAAACAAAACACATCTGTGGGCCCCAAGTTGCAAAGCTTTGCCTAATCTTGAGGATGACTAGAGTGGCTTTTTAGGACTATGTCACTTACAGAGAAATCCTCCTGCTCCAAGTCAGATAGAAAAATGTCAGCTGTCACCATCATCCTTCATGTTGTCCAAGTTTTTGAGTCTGGGCTTAAAAGACCTTTACAGATGAAATTGCCTTTCGTTCTTAATATCCTATTTTTCCAGTGGTTGGAAAGAAAATGTTTTAGCAATGGGGAATCAAATAGTGAGAAATAACAAAAGAATGTCAACTTACTAAAACTACTTGTTGGTTACCTCCCAATAAGGCAACTTTGTTACTTTTTCAGAATGAGGTGGTTGCCTGGCTTGTGTGAATCCCAAATCACTGAAAAGAATCAGACCTAGAATCGATGTCCACAGTGTAAGAGACTGGCCTGCGATCCAAGCCCAGCATCTGGTGGATGCTTGGTTGGATGGATGGATGTGAGGGCAGTTAAGAGCCCTTTCCGCCACAGGTTTTCTTCCAAGTGGTTTCTTCATTAATTTCCTTCCTTGTACAAAGGAAGCTCAGTGAGGCAGGAAGTATGGGGAGTAGGTTGGGAAAGAAAAGACAAAAGGCTGCTTAAAAGAGACTGGCCCCATAATGTCACTGAAAAAAATACTTTCACCTGCTGCCTTGCTTGCCTGCCATGGATACAATAGGAGGAAGCAAATATCTATCAGTTTTTGCTCTTTCAGAGCAACTGAACAACTTTCTGAAACTCTACTGGAAAACTTCCCCCTAGTATGTTGTCCTATAAAAGCAACTATAATCTTTTAATGCCTATGCTTTAGACTGAAAGTAACAAGAAGGGTATGGTTGCAATGAATGCTGAAAATTTGCAGTTAGACAATAGCAAAAACTTGAGGACTACAGATGGAACGAGAGGTGGTTTATCAGCATTTTAAAAAATTAGATATACTACAAAAAGGCAACCCCATTTGGGGGGGAGGTTGTATTAAGAGCTGTCTTCACAAGAAAGATGTTTATTTTGTGATTTTTCTGATACTGCAAAGCTCTTTTTTCCACTCAGAAACTAAATCCTGAACCTTACAGATTTCTAAAATTTCTCTATAGAAAATAGATCCCTTTGTTTCCTGTAAATATGAATATAACATCAGAAAAGTAGTGTCATTGTTATTTAAACCTGAGTATTAGTTATTTGAGTGCAGGCAGAAGAGGAGAAAGAGGCAGGCCTGAGAATATCAAAGATGGAAATGACACAATTTTGCATAATTTACTTCTGGATTCATCTCATCAGAGTCTAGTTTTCTCAGCCTCTCATTTCAATAGATCACATTGCCTTCTGCTTCCAAGCTAGAAAACATGTCTAATTCATTAAATCAGATATTTTGATTTCTTTAAAAAGGGCTTATGTCTGCCCAAGGGTTTTTGTAAGAATGCTCATACCTGCTTTACTGGTAATAGCCCCATAACAGGAAACACAAATGCCCATCACTTGTTGAATAGGTAAATACATTGTGTTGTGGAATACTATACAATAAAAAACAACAAACTAGTGCTGCATATACCAATGTGTATGCATACACCAATTCAAGGCATGTCTTGAATTTTTTAGGTGCTTTACCAACTAATTGATTAATCACAGTTGAAATTAAGGCAAATTCTATTTATTTTACTTCCAAACCATTTTTGGTCTCTGGAGCAGGAAGCATACTCATCAAAAGTAATTGCAAAGTCTGCCATTCAAGGAACAAAGTTGTGTTGTCCATAAATGATTCTATGGGAGTGGGCATGTTGGGGTTGAAGGATAGACCTGAAAAAATGGGTTCTGGTCTCCTCCAAAGTCTCTGTGCCAATCGCCGATGAACTGGTTAATTTTCTACAAACAAATCACTGGGAATATTGTATACTGGACCATGCCAGCGCTACGCCACGGGTGTGACATCGTAGTGGAGTGTTAATGAGAGCTTGCCTTCTTATTTGAGTTGTTTTGGTTCATCCCATAAATACCTTTCACTGAGTTAAGATGCTTGAAAAATTCTCCACCATTTCATTTCTGAGCATGCTGCTGGAAGATTCTAGCAGGTGGTTTCCATCTGGGTACACACATGCAGCCTCTCTCCCTAGTGAAACAGAATAACTGTTTTAGGCTTGTTGCCTGTCACCAACTCCTAGGATGAAGCAAGGGGGAAAACTCCATACTCATGATGGCATTCAGTAGAAACTGCAAAGGGAATTCAGAAATGAAGCATGAAATTAGCCCAAAGGGGAATTTGCCTGAATCACAAGAACTTCAGTGATGACCCTCTTGTAAAAATTGCTTTGGGACTTGGCGATGACCACAGTTGGTCAAGATCTTGGCTATATTGATTTGACCTCTGAGTTTATTAAAGCATTAAGGGTTAACAACAACAAAAATGATGCGTGCAAGCCAGCAGAGCTCATGGAAGGGAAAGGCAGGAAGTAACGGGCACAGTCAGTTTTCAAGGGAAGATCTCCCTCTTAGAACCAGAGTGCCACGGCTCCGATAAAAGTCGCAAACGGAGACACTGAACGGGGTATAATGATCTGAGAAAGAACTTCCATGAATGACGTAGGAAAGCTAAGGATTGGGTTGCTGGAAGGACTTTGCCAAAATTATATAGCAAGCTATTTGGAGATGTAAGCCGTGTCTAAGATTGCCAATCTTTTATCTTCGTGTGAGTAGGTGACATCATTTTGCATTTATTGGGGCTAAATCATTGGTCATAACTCTCTTTCAGCACTTAGAAGGAAGAGAACATTCCATTTATAGTACATTGCCAAGTGTATATACAGGGAGGAGCTTAACACATGTTTATTTAATTGAATAGATGGTGAGCCTCAATCGATAGTCACGCTTGAGGCTCTGACTCGAGGGGGGAGGGGGGCCATGGGCAATATACGTAACCTTAACATTTGCACCCCCATAATACGCTAAAATAAAAATAAAATAAAAGAACTGCGCTATCTACTTCACTAAAGTATATAAATTTTTGTGCTTTTATAAATGGTTATTGTATCTATTATTCCATGGGATCCTCCTTATTCTCCAATAAAGTTGTCATTTTACCCTCCTAGGGCAGGATGCCATGGCTCACTGGGAAATAGAATTTGTTGTCCCAATCGCCGATCTTACAGTCTCTACTCTTTCCAGGCGCGTGGGAGCTGAGCCTAGATGGAAAGATAAAGAAAGGGAAGAAATCACAGGCACTGATGTTTCTCATCTTAGTGAGCAAGAGAGAGAGTGTGACATCTCGTTGCCTACCTTTTTATTAGGAAAACCTACAAAGCAGAGTAAGATCGGGGGGACAATGAGGTCAGTTTTAGAGTCCCAGTGGAGATGTTTGTGAGATAACATTGTAACATGAGACAGGCAGCTGGGAGCGGGGGAGGGCACACACATGGGCAAGAGGACGGAGTTATTGGCATAGGAGTGACCTGTGGGACCCTGAAGGCAGCCGAGATCACCAAGGGAGAAAATGCATCAACAAACAGGAAAAAGGCCAGCGCGATGGCTCACGCCCCTAATCCTAGCACTCTGGGAGGCCGAGGCAGGAGGATAGCTTGAGCTCGGGAGTTCGAGACCAACCTGAGCAAGAGTGAGGCCCCCGTCCCTACTAAAAATAAAAAAAATTAGCTGGTGGTGGCACATGCAGTTCAAGCGACTCGGGAGGCTGAAGCAGGAGGATCACTTGAGTCCAGGAGTTCAAGACCAGCCTGGACAACATAGCAAGACCCCCATCTCTACAAAAAAATTTTAAAAACTAGCTGGGCATGATGGCATGCACCTGTAGTCCTAGCTACTAAGGAGGCTGAGGCAGGAGGACACCTTGAGCCCAAGAGTTTGAGATTATAGTGAGCTATGATAATGCCACTGCACTCTAGCCTGGGTGACAGAGTGAGACCCAGTCAAGGAAAGAAGGAAAGAAGAGAGGGAGAGAGGGAGAGAAAAAAAGGAAAAAGAGAGAATCAGAATAATTATCACTCTTTCTAATCTAGTGATGCCAATCATTTGTATTACATTGATCTCAATTAACACTTTCAGCCATCTATGTGCTTAGTCACCTTGCCCTTATTTGTTATTTAATTGCCTTGATTCTTGCACTTATTTGTTATTTAGTTGCCTAAAGAAGCTGCCCTCTGACAATAAGTGTGATCATCCTCATTATATTGATAAGGAAGGGAGGACTTGGAGAGTTCAGCGGCTTGCCTAAGGCCCAAAGCCGATTCCTCCTGGGAGGCCATGCTTTGTGGGAAGGGGTTAAGTTTGGGATTCTTACAAAGGGTAATAAGTACTTGCTGTGAAAAGTGTTAAAGACTTTCTCTTCTTGGTGTTGATTCTACCTGGTAAGAGAACCTTGATGAGCCAAGGGTTCCTGGATTTTAACAAACTCACTCCTTGAACACATTTATTTTCGTAGCATTTTCCCGCACAAAAGTTTGATGTTATTGACACAGCCGAAGTCAAGCTATGCAGGCCCTCAGCAAGGACACAGCCCGTCCAAGCCTGGCCGCCTCCCCACCCGCAGTGAGGAGTCAAGGGGGTGGTCTCCTCCCTGCTTTTCTGCTTACTTCTCCTGAGCGGAGCCTAGAATGTCCCTTGTCCTTCCTGTAGATGCAGGGCCGGTTCTTCTTCTTTCCTCGGTTGTTCCCTGAGGCCACTTCTAGCGAGTGCCACTGCACTTGTACTTCCTCTTTCATCCTTGAAGGCGACTGGCAGCTTTATGAGACGACCGAACTCTCAGTGAAGCCAGAGTAAGCAGACTTACGGAGCAACCTGGGACTCTGGCAACCTCAGAGGTCCCGCTCTAAACTCTAAGCCGTTTCATTTACTACCCGGTGAGAGGCAGGACATCTTCCCACTAATTAACAGCGACCCTCCTTAGCGATGAGTTACTGTCTGCATTCCCACAGGCCATCTGGAGAAGAGTCCGGACACTGGAGAGTTTCTATTTTTAACAGGTTTTGGCATTGCACTTACATTCCATTACAGCTGATTCAGAAGTCACAGAAAACTTGAATTGTGCTCTTTTTCTTTTTTTTGCCCTTCACCTAAGGCCACTACTAACCGGATAAAGGTCTTTCTGCGCTCTGTTACCTATTATACTATAAAAGCAAATGGAAAGCACCATTAAATTAAAACAAACAAACAAATAAAAACTCTTTGGCCTAACCACTTAGCTTCTGGGGCCAGTTCTGCCTTGTCTGCAAAAGAGGCAGAAGGGGGAAATTATTTTGAAACAAACACAGGCAGTGGCATGAATGGGACTCAGTTAAAAATAAGGCAGTGCTCATTCCCTGCAGCGGGTCTTGCTTGGAGTGGCGGACAGCAGAGGTGGGAGGAAGGGGAGCACTATAGGGGTTTCTCTCTTCCTGCAGAGGAAGAGGCCCGTTAGTTAGATGGACATGGCAGCTTGTTCAATGAACAAAGAGGGGTTGCCAACCCTGGAAGACACGAGGTGTGGAGGAAGAGTGTGGACTCCGGAGCCACCAGGGTGCCAGAGTTCAAGTCCCCTTCTTCTGCTCACTGGTCCCATGGCCTTGGGAAAGTTGCTCAGCCTCTTGTGTTTGCTAATCTGTAATAGTAAGAAAGGATCAGCATCCTCCAAGCACTTTTGGAAAATTATATGCGATAATACATGGGAAGCATTTAGAAAGTGCTGGAGCATGCAGTAAGAGTTCAGTCTTGTTTGCCCTAACCCTAACCCTAACCCTAACCTAACCCTAACCCTTTACCATTCTTCAAGCAATGTGGTAGCCCAGTACACGGACTTCCCTTATCTTTAAAGTAGAAATAACTCCCACCTTGCAGACCCTAATCAGTAAATATTAATTCAATGTTAATTTACTGTCTAGCTCATGACACTCTAAATGAAAGAAAGTGCTCTCAGTAACTGTGCCAAGACAATAGGCATGAATTGAGACAGTCCAGGACAAATGAGGGAGGCAACCTTAAGAGCCAGGTAGGCAGACATGAGAGCTCCCTTTTCAGTGGTTACAGTGAGGCACCATCTAACTGATCTTTTAGGATTTGATTCCTAGCCTAGAATGAGCTTCCAAATCCCCAGTGGCATTAGAAAAACATTTCAGAGCTGTGTTTCTGATCTCTGGAACCAACATCTATGGAACCCGAGTGGGGTGTGTGTGTGTGTGTGTGTGTGTGTGTGTGTGTGTGTGTGTGTGACAGCTGATTTTAATGCAAACCTGTGGTTGCTCTCACTGGCGAGCCATGAAATTTCAATTTCATGGCTTCTCTCTAGCTGTCAATAACGAACAATAAGAATAAATTAAATTTCCATCAGACCTTATAATTGCTATTGTTTTTCACACGTCATGTCATCTGACACAGCCGTCCTCTGAAGTGGCACGTGTTCTTCCAACGAGACACACGGAGGTTACTGCTGGTGCCATTCTGGAATTAGACCCCACACTTGGAGTTTGGAGATTGATTTGTCAGTGTGTATGACAATTTGCTCTTCAAACCGTGGTCTGTGTTGAACTAAGAGCACATCCCTGACACCCATGGAAGACACGGAGTCATGGATACCCGTCCCCAGGCAAGCACTGACCTGTTTCCCGTCACTCTAGATAGGTTTACAGTTCTTAGACCCACACGTGAAGGAAACTATGCAGCACATGCCCTTTTTTCCTCTTTTCTTTCACCCGCTAGAATGATTCTGAGGTGCATCTGTGTTGCATGTATCAATATTTGTTCTATTCTAGAGTAATGGGTATGTTATGAGTTTTTATATTTTCACCTATTGATGAAACGTAGACTGTTTCCACTTTGGGGCTATTACAAACAAAGAAGCTTCTTTAAACATTCATATGCATGCCTTTCTGTTCATATTTTTATTTCTCCTGGATAAGTATTGAGGAGAAAAATGGCTGGGTCATAGAATAGATATATGTTTAACTTTTTAAGAAGCTCCCAAAATATTCTTTTGCAAAATGATTGTTGTGGGTGTGTAGTAGTATCTCATCATGCTTTTAATTTCCATTTCCCTGATGACTAATAATGCCAAGCATCTTTTCTTGTATTTATCAGCCATTTATGTATCTTCCTATGTCAGTGCCTATTCTAGTCTCTCATCTATTTTTTAATTGGATTTTTTTATTATCAAGTTGTAGCGTCTCTGCATATATTCCGGATACAAGTACTTTGGTAGATATTTATAGTGCTCGTATTATCCCACAGGCTACATTTTGTCTATTTTCCTAATGCTGTCTTTTGATGGAGCAGAAGTTTCCATTTTGTTCAAGCTTATTTATCTACTTTTAGGGTTATTGCTTTCTAAGTCCTGTCTATGAAATATTTCCCTAGTCTACTGTCACAAAGGTATTTTCCTGTGTTTCCTTTTAAAAGCTTTAGAGTCTTAGCTTTTATGTTTAGATTCATAATCCATATCAAATTTTTTATATGATATAAGGTATTAATATAATTCAAGGGCCATCTTTTCACATTTAGTCAACGACTCTTACATCATTTGTTGAAAAGACTTTCCTCTGTTGAATTGTTTTTGTACCTTTGTTGAAAAATTAGTTGACTGCACATGTGTGGTCTGTTCTTGGACTCTCTGTTCTATTCTATTCATCTATTAGTCTGTCCTTATGCTGATACAATCCCGGTTTGATGACTGCGTCTTTTTAACAAGTCACGAAGTCATAGCACAAACTCCCCCAACATTGTTCTTTTCCACGTTGCATTGACAGTTCTAGATCGTTTGCATTTCCATATAAGTTGATTGATCCAAGCATTCTCTTTCTTATTAAATATGTTTTGAAAATTCATGTATTTCAAAGAATTTGTGCATTTCATCTAGGTTGTTGAATTCCTTGGTGTGTAGTCTAAAATACTCACTT
Organism: Mirza zaza; assembly: GCA_008750895.1. Taxonomy (NCBI): domain Eukaryota; kingdom Metazoa; phylum Chordata; class Mammalia; order Primates; family Cheirogaleidae; genus Mirza; species Mirza zaza. The sequence goes on from VSMD01101759.1 coordinate 100,200, forward strand.
ATTGTCCCCTCGGGCTGTAAGCACAAAGAGATTCCAGAGGTCACACACGTAAGGACACATTGAAGGTGAAGCAAGGTGCAATGGAGACCTTGTTCAGGGCTCAGCTAAGACCCCAGAAGAGCATACTCTAGGAGCAGGGCTGTTCTCGCCCTAGAACTAATAGCAAAGTCTAAAGTCAAGCCTCAAAGAATCAAGCTGATTTTCCTACCAGTCTTTTTGCAGGCACTTACCGTGCTTGCACGGCTGAATATTTGGCCATAGATTCACCAGGACCCAGCTGCAGATAGCTGGGACTTCCCTGCACAGTCTTCTCCTCACTGGCACCTCGTTTCGCAAATTCCATCCATCTCAACATCCATCAGTAACGGCCTCTGTTTCCTCCACCCAGAGACTTGCTCTTGGTTTAGGGCTCCACTTCGCTGCGCCACAATTTAGAAAATGCCCATAAGAGGAAAGCCAGGGCATATCTCCCAGGTTTCCTCCTCTAGAGGATCTAAACCCTAAATGCTAACAAACAGGCGCTTCCAACATTGTGTCCAATTGTCTCTTTTTTTTTAATGGAGGAGAGTATGTCAATATCCATTACCGTGTCATGGCTGGAAGCCAGTAATAAACTTCTGAACAACGACATACATTAAATAAACAAGTGCAATGTCAACAACTCTCAGGACCTTTTTTAGCTGATTAAATTCAACATCCAATTATTGAGACTTGCTATATAGAAGGTGCCATGTAGGGGACTGTTGGAGATCAAATAGGAATAAAGCAAAAATACTTGCTCTGAAAGGTCTCTCTGGGCAGAGAGGGAAAACAGAAAGAAGCGTAACAAGCTGTCACATACTGGAGGTTCATGATGCCATAAAAGGGAAATTGAAGTGCTCACAGGGGCACAGGGAAAGTGTTTAATTTTGACATGGGGCTGGTGGTAGGTGCTAGTGTTTTGGAAAAGTTTCTCATTGCAGCAATCTCATTTGGCTATTGAAGAATGGTAATCTCCATAACCCCCAAACTATCCTCTTTTGAAGCTTTAGATATTCTCTAAGCTTTGTGTCTTGTTTACAGACAGATACCCTTCTAGTTCTATTTTTCATTAAACTCCAGAGTCAAGGGAGCTGGCTTTCCCTGCACACACATGAAATGGCCTGTCAAGATAACTGCATTATTATATCTCTGTCGGGAGAAATAATTGGAAATGAAAAATGTCCTTAGAACAAAAGTAAATGAGAAGAAGCAGGAATCAGGTGAGAGTTGAGAGATGGCAGGGCCACGGCTTGTATAAGCAAAGGGATAAGTATAGTTAGATCTGCTTGATATATTAGGAGTCCTTTTTAGAACATGCTCTGACTACATGGGTTGAGAAAGCGATGATTAGTTAAAAGAGCAGCTGGCTTGGAGCATCACTAGAAGTTATTCCAGACTAAAGTACTCAGCAATGCTCATGACAATTGGTACCTGACTTTGAATCAGACATCTAGCTTGACCACCTGAAGATATCTTTTATCCCTCTGGCTTCATCTTCAGTACCTTGGATGTAGTGAATGCTTAATGGTGATTTATTAAAGTGATCACCATATCGTGACCACTTTTCCTTTGAAATTCCCCTTGAATCCCTCTTCTCCATAGCCTCACTCAACACTCCAGTAAAGCAGTTCTCAGACCTGTTGGTCTCGGGCCCCTGCTACACTCTCAAAATTATGTAGGACCTCAAAGAGTTGTTGTTTATGTAGATTCTTGCTGTTGATATTTACCATATTAGAAATTTAAAAATTGAGAAATTTTAAAAATATTAATTCCTTTAAAATAACAATAACAAACTCAATATGTATTAACATAGATAACCTATTTTTGTAAAAAGAAACTATATTTTCAAAAATAAAGTGAGAAGAGTGACACTGTTTTATGATTTTGCAAAGCTCTTTAATGTCTGGCTATAAAAGACAGCTAGATCATCACAGCTGCGTCTATATTCAGCCTGGTACAATGATGCACGTCAGATCATCCCTGTAATGCTCCACTCTGCTCTCATGACAGAATGAGAGTGACAAAAGCATATAACGCCTTAGTATTGTTATGAATATATTTTCACCTCACGGACCCTTCGGAGGAGAACAATGAGAACCGATGCTCTAATGTGATTCTTCATTCCACACTTGATTCAGTCTCATCTCTATAAGTATTTTCTCAGGGAGTGAATCAGCTTCTCTGGTATGTCCTGAACATACCTGCCTTAAAAACAAGGCCATGTCCAAGTGACTGCACATTGCAGAGGCTGCCTGGTGGTCACGGTATCAAACCTGCCTGATTTCTGGGACCTCCTTCCATCCCAGCGTCCCTTTCTCATGTCATCATGTTTCCGCCCAGGCTCACTGTGACTCTTCTTTTACACAAGTCCTTGCACTTCAGATGCCCTCCCCTCCTTGCCCCATATGTCCACATGGTGTTTGTTCTCTGGGGCCACATGTAGGGTCCGTGTGTCCTTTATCCAATCTTTCCTCCATAAATGGTCCCCACCTCAACGTCAGTCTCCTCTGACGTTTCCATGGTAACATATGCTGTAAATTACTGTTGCATTTCTCCCAGACTTGATTCATAGTGACCCCAGGAGGTCAAGAACAAAGTCTTGCTTCTCTGTGTCCCTCTCGGTCCTGAACACATTTGATTTCCAAGGAGGATGAATTAAAAATCCAGCTCATTTAAGAGAGTTTTAAGAAAATTGGAAATGCAGATAAAGGCAACGAGAAGTTGTAGGTCATTGGTGAATTATTTTTATAGGTATGTGCTTTATTCTTTTTTAATTTTTAAAATATTTATTATGGAAATTATTAAATGTATGCAAAAGTAGAGAGTATAGTGTAATGAAGCTGATGAACCTATCACCCAACTTGAACAATTGTAAACAAATACAAAGGCAGTTTTATTTTATTCAAACGCCTCACTCTACCCAGATTCTTTGGAAGCAAATTCTAGACAGTGTATCTCTTCTGTATATATTTTGCTATGTACTTCTAAATAATACTCTTTTATGAAAAGCATAACTATAATACCATTATTATTCAAAACAAAAATCAACAATAATTCTTTGTTATCAAATATCCAGTCAGTATTCACATTTCTTCCATTTTCCTTACAATACTTGGAGAATTTTTTTGTTTGACTTGTGATCCAAATAAGGTCCATGTACCATGAATGGTTGGTATGTCTAAATTATTTTACTCTACAAGTTCCTCCTTCATCTACTTTTTCTTTTCCTTGGAATTTTTATTCCTTGGAATTTTGTTGTTCTTTGAATAAACAGTTTTCCATACTCTGGATTTTGCTGACTTCATTGCAGTGGTGTCATTTAATATGTTCCCCTTCTACTTGTATTTACTGGAAATCAGTCATTAGATTTAAAAGACTTTCTTATTTGTTTGTTGTAAAACTAATGTTTAGATGGTGCATACGTCCATCAGGAAGCACATAATGTTTTCCTGTTTTCTAAATATTACTAATGATAGTCATTGCCTCGAATCATCAATTTGCTTTATTTACTTGGGTTGCAAAATGGTGACATTCTAACTCAATCCTTCTATTTTCATATATTAGCTGGAAAACATCTATAAGGATTAACTGAGGTGCAAATTTTATAAGAGAGGCAGGATATGTGCTTGATTCTTTACTTATCTACCAATTTTCAAATTGAGAAGGTGGTTATTTAGCTTCCTTCAAAGTTAATCAATGAAGTTCTCTTTTCTCCCAGCATCATTAAGAACTTATGGATTGAAACACATTATTATTAATCCTTACTGTAATTATTAATCCTTTGTGAATCCTTATTGAGTCTCACATTGTCTCATCTTTGGCCAGTGGTAGCTCATTCAGGTTCATTCCTGAGTTCTTTCCACATGACTCTGTGGCTACCTGATCTGTGGCCGTAAGTCTGTTCTTGTATGTTTCCTGCCCACACCTGGAATCAGCCGTGTCTCCAAGGAGTCTTGGTTCTTTTCAGTAGCAGATATTATTTAGAGGATACAATCTAATGGAATATTCATTGCAACTGCATTGATCATGGTTTCTAGGGATTTTTTAGAAGTCAAAGCTAGGAAAGAAGATTTTTTTAAAAAAAAATAAAATACACCATTTGCTTTCCATGTAACAAATCATTAGTATACAATATGCAAATAAGTTATCTTTTCCATTGTTTATATCTGCTTTCTTCTCTCATTGCATTGACTTAATCTTCTAAAATATTGCTCATTTTTTTAAATTTTTATTTTAGTGTATTATGGGGTTACAAGTGTTAAGGTTACGTATATTGCCCATGCCTCCCTCCCCCCTCGAGTCAGAGCTTCAAGCGTGTCCATCCCCCAAATGTTGCACATCTTACTCATTGTGTTTGTACATACCCATCCCTTTCTACCCCCTCCCACCTGCCTGACACCCGATAAATATTACTCCTATATGTCCACTTAGGTGTTGATCCGTTAATACCAATTTGCTAGTGAGTACATGTGGTGCTTGTTTTTCCATTCTTGAGATACTTCACTTAGTAGAATGGGTTCCAGCTCTATCCAGGAATATATAAGAGGTGCTATATCACCATTGTTTCTTAAAGCTGAATAGTACTCCATGGTATACATATACCACATTTTATTAATCCACTCATGAATTGATGGGCACTTGGGTTGTTTCCACAGCTTTGCAATTGTGAATTGTGCTGCTATAAATATTTGAGTGCAGGTGTCTTTTTTGTAGCGTGTCATTTGATCTTTTGGGTAGATGCCCAGTAGTGGGATTGCTGGATCAAATGGTAGATCCACTTGCATCGCTTTGAGGTATCTCCATATTGCTTTCCACAGAGGTTGAACTAGTTTGCAGTCCCACCAGCAGTGTAGGAGTGTTCCTCTCTCTCCACATCCATCCCAACATTTATTGTTTGGGGACTTTTTGATAAAGGCCATTCTCACTGGAGATAAGTGATATCTCATTCTGGTTTTAATTTGCATTTCCCTGATGATTAGAGATGTTGAACATTTTTTCATATGTTTGTTGGCCATTATTCTGTCTTCTTTTGAAAAGTTTCTGTTCATGTCCTTTGCCCATTTGTTGATGGGGTTGATTTTTTCTGGCTGATTTCCCTGAGTTCTAAATAGATTATAGTTATCAGCCCTTTATCAGATGTGTAGCTTGCAAAAATTTTCTCCCATTCTGTGTGTTGTCTGTTTGCTCTCTTGACAGTTTCTTTGGCTGTGCAGAAGCTTTTTTATTTGATCAGGTCCCATTTGTTTATTTTTGTTGCTGCTGTGATTGCCTTTGGGATCTTCTTCATAAATTCTTTGCTTAGGCCAATATCTAGAAGAGTATTTCCAACATTTTCCTCTAGGATTCTAATAGTTTCACACTTAAGGTTCAAGTTTGTTACCCAGCGTAAATTGATTTTTGTGAGAGGTGAAAGGTGTGGGTCTTGTTTCGGTCTTCTGCTGAAGACTGTGGCTATCCAGTTTTCCCAGCACCATTTATTGAATAAGGATTCTTTTCCCCAGTGTATGTTTTTGTCTGCTTTGTCAAAGATTAGTTGGCTATATGAGGATGGTTTTATATCTGGGTTCTCTGTTCTGTTCCACTGGTCAATGTCCCTGTTCTTGTGCCAGTAAAAAGCTGTTTTAATGACTATAGCCTTGTAGTATAGTTTGAAGTCCGGTAAATTGATACCTCCTATTTTGTTTTTATTGCCTAGCATTGATTTTGCTATACAGGGTTTTCTCTGGTTCCGTACGAAGCGTAAAATTATTTTTTCTATATCTGTGAAAAATGATGATGGTATTTTGATAGGGATTGCATTGACTCTGTAGGTCACTTGGGTAGTACAGACATTTTAACAATATTGATTCAATATTGTTCATTAACTGTAATTTTAGACATCTGTTTCTTGTTCATAATAACATTCTTAATAATTCTTAAGGGACAGGAGATACACTTCTGCTCTCAAATTCCCCTTAAAGTGAGGGATAAACCCTGCTTTAAGTATTAGTAAACTATACCCCATAGGTCAAATCCAGTCTGCCTTCTTTTTCTTTGTACAGCCCATGAATTATAAAGAAATTTTACATTTTTAGATGATTTTTAAAACATCAAAAGAAGAATATATTTTGTGAAATGTGAAAATTATATGAAATGCAAATTTTAGTTCTACAAATAAAGTTTTATTGGAACACAGCCATGAACATTCATCTCCATAATGTCAATGGCTGTTTTCAACCTAGAATGGCAGGGTTGAGTACTAAGACAGAGATCATACAGCCAGCAAATCCTGAAATAACTATTATTTGGCCCTACATACAAGAAAAGTTTGCCAGTTTCTGCAAAAACACTTGATCATGGTTTATTTTTACTTAATAGACTAATAGATTCAATTGACTCAAGTTTTATTGTATTTTAACTTTATTTCTAAGTGATACCAGTCTATGGGGTTGGTTGATTGTTTTGTGGTGGTAGAGGATGGTGGATACTTTTTATTTGCTTTGTTTTGATTTGGGGCTATTTCTCAGTTTGGTTATCAGGATTATGGTACTCTTAGAAGTGAATTGAGAAGCTTTTCACAAATTTTCATATTCTGAAAAATACTTCTATATGGTATGAATATAAAATATTTGGACTGAATGATTTCTAAGGATAAATTTTGTCAGTTGTATATCTTCTATAATCATTATGGTATTTATTAAAAGATATTCTGTCTTTCCTTGAATAGAATTTGGCAAATATCCTCAAAATTGTCCAAGTTCTTCATATTATTTGCATACAGTTGTTTCTTGAACTTGCTTTCTCATTTCTCAGCATCTGGAAATATATTTTTTTCTCATTACTGATGGACAATTATGTTTTTCCTTTTACATTCTTGGTCAGACTTGTCTGAGATATGTCCAATTTGGAGTCTTTTCCATGAATCAGCTTAAATGTGCTAATTAATTCTAATGATTTTCTGTTTTTCTAATGCATTAATTTTTCTTTCTTTGTTTTAATTTGTGGTTCTTTTCCAGCTTATTTAGTCTAATGCCCAGTTCAGCTATTTGTGTCTTCCTTGTCTAGATATAACTCATCTAAGGCTGTAGAGGAGTATAGTCATGGTTTCTTGCAAAAGGCTGTCATTTTCTGCATTTTCTAAGTTGCCTGTCACTGCAATTTTGATTTCCTCTTCAACTGAAAAATTATTGATATTTTATTTCATCTGTATTTTAGCCATCTACTTCAAGTATAGTTTTATCCATTTTTCTAAAGCATTTTAAATATACATACATATATATGTTTGTTATTTATTTGGTACATAAAATTTAACAAACATAGCTCTATTGGCAGGTGTGCCTTATTGACATAAAATAACCTTCTATATCCCATGAAATGCCTTGTGCCTTGGATTCTGCTTTATTTGACACTAATATTGCTGTCCCAGTTTCTTTACCTTGATTCGGCATATGTCTCAAAAACATATTATTTCTGCACGCAATAATATTTTGTTTGGTATTTTGTGTCTTTCATAAGAAGAACATATTTAATTTGTTTTCTTAACTGAGTGTGAGAGGCTTTGTCTTTCGCTACAGGACTTTAACCCATTTACATTTATTTTTATAATTCATATATTTGAACATCTTTGCCATTCATTTTACTCATCAAAGGATGAGCATGAATATAATAAAAATATAAGCAATAGTTAATGAATAATTACAAATTTATTATTTTAATTGTGTATGTTATATAGTAATAATGATAATGATAATAATGTGTATTGCCCTATTATGTGCCAGACACTGATCTATATATTACTGTCTACATTAATTAACTTATTTGATTCTCACAACATAAGTTAAGTATTTAATACATAAGAAACCTAAGGCAAAGAGTGAGAAAGTGCTGACTTAAATGTCTATTCTTTTAGTATTTCTTAGTGAAATATTATGATAGAACTTGATAGGTCTTCTTTGTGCTCCAAAGAGGATGTCTTACCAGTCTGTGTGCATTAAGAGGACTTTATCCAGGATTGGTGATGAATTTTACTTAATGCCTTTCTATAACTATCACATTAATCATGTATTCTTTGATCTACTATTCTTATCTGGCAAGGATATATTTATAGGTCTAATACAGATAAGTCAGTCACCCAGGGGAAAAAATGGATCTGATTTTTGCAAGTAAAAATTTAGCAGTGAGTATGCAGCCCTGAAAGGTGGTAGAGAAATCAGGGAGGGGGCCATGCAGATTCTCAGCAGGTTCAGTATGGGGGGGTGCAGGGCAAGATCTGGAGCCAGGCAGGCATGGTTTGAACCCGCCTTCATTCTTACAGGCGATGGCCTTTTGGTGGTGCCCTGAACCAGGATGGATGGTGACAAGTGAACGAAGGTTCCATGGTCAAGACTGGGTGATTGGATGTTGTGGAGGAGGTTGGGGAGGGCAGGGTTGAAGATGACAATGGGTTTCTGGCTTGGACAACCGAGAGGAAGGCTGCCACTAACTCAGGACGTAGCAGAGAGGAAAGAGAAGGTTTGTGAGAGATGGTGAGTTTGGTTTGGTGATGTTAAGGATGAGATGGTTTGAAAACATCAGGAGAAAGATGTGTGGTAACAGTTGTGTGTGTAGAACTGAAGCTCGGGAGACAGGTATGGTCTAGCAATAGAGACCTGAGAGTCCTCAGGACCAAGTGGAGCTGCCCTGACCTTGAGCTCCCTCTGAAAGTACCAGGTGGTTCTCAACTGAGGCTACAGAAGGGTTGGTTAAGTTTGAAAAGAGTGAGCTTGTCCCTTGCAAGCAAAGCAGAGCTTTCCAAATATGGCGTTTATAATGCAAGATGGAGGCCTGGCCAGTTCTTGTTTGCAAAGATGTCTATCACCCAAACAGTGCCATACTCTATTGCCTTTTAAAATTAAAGAGAAAATTGCCCCAAGTCCCATTCTGCATTTTAAATATTGATCTGCTCAGCTATGCTTAGAAGCCATATTATAGCTTCCAAAAAGACATCTTGTGTTTTTTAAATAAGCTATTAAAATTCCTGTATGTACTTATTAAGTCCATTTGAATGCTACCCACATCTGGTGGTCTAGTCCAGATGGAGCCTGGGGCTGTTTACCTAAGCAGCTGGGGGGAAGGGGCGGAGATCTGCAAGCAACCTCCATCCTTAGCTTACGCCAGGCAGGGGAGGGGCGTGCAGAAGCTGGGAGTGGACAGCAAGGTGTTATTCCTGTTCCTACTCTATGCAGAGCTGGAGGTTACTGCCAGAGGATAACTGCAGTATCTGGGGCTACCTGTGGGTGAGCCAGTGGCCATTGAGAGGACCTGATATGTTATGTCCAAGTGGGTAACTGTCCAGAGAACCCTGATCAAGCATCTTTACAGTGATCCCAGAACCCCAAATCCATCTGCCTGCTCCCCTGTTCAGCTCACACTGCACAAGCATCAGCCAACTCACCCAAGTCCTTGCTAGTGGCAATCAGGACTTGAACTTGCCTGAGCCTTTCAGCTGAATGTGAAGGAACATTGTCCTGAAAAACTCTTACACTTGCTCCTTGGGAGATCGATTCTGGTTGCTTATGTCCCTGGCTTCAGATTTCTGGTGTTTGGCTTTGGACTCCCAGCCCACAAATAGCAGAGGAGACGATGGCTATCGTCTCTTCATTACGGGCTTCAACCCTTCTTCCAGGACCCTATAAAATGACTTTATAAGTACTGGAAGTAATGATTTTATGAAGTGCCTGCATCTTAGTGGTCTAAAATTATTTAGAGAATGGTCTTGATCTTGGAGATCAAGAAGATAAAGTTTTGGAATGTGAGTTAAGACATGTTCCCCCGTTTAAAATTGTATTTCCAGCTGTGAGTAGTAGAAGCAGGCATTTGACTCAAAACGTCATTCTCTTCCATCAACAAATGCCATCCGTTGACTCAGTGAACATTCACTGAGAATGGTGTTCATCCCCGAGATGCGAGTGCAGGATGAGTGCTAAAATTGTGAGGGTTGTGTGTGTTATCCACTCGAAACATTGTTGGAAGCCTGCTGCATGCTATAAGCTTTTGTGGGTGTTGAGGATACAGCAGTGAAATGAAAAGACAAAAAGCTCTGCCCTCAAGGAGTTGACATTCAAGAAAAGGGACAGAAAAAAAAAAGAAAGAAAGATATACATAAAGGACAGAAGACAGTGGTAAGTGCTATAGAGAAAAGTAACAGGTGCTAAATTCGTAAGGGGAATGCAAGTTAGGCTGTCCTAAAGAAGGGGATAGCTAGATTTTGAACACAGCCTTGAAGACAGACAAAGAGCATCTAATACAGTCCAATCTTAATAGACACAGTGGGGAGGGACAGGTCACCGAGCGAATAGCAGGAGAAAGCAGCGGAGAACCAACCGCAGCCACACAAGCTGAAGTCACAGTCACCTTGGGGGATTAACAAAGTTACAGTGAAAAATCATCCATGACAGGAAGAGAGCCTTGGTGTTGGACATTCATAATTCAGTCGAACAGACATTTGTTGGAGATACTCACAGGATGTCAACTCCAAGGGCAGGAACCTTGTGCGGATCTGCAGCAGTGCCCGGCCCAGAGAAGGTGTTGAGTAAATTATTTGTTAAATGAGTGGATAATGGAAGAGAAGGTGGTGCAGCACCAGAGAAACCAAATGATGAAAGGCCTTGAATAGACAGGGTGATAAGCTTGAACTTGAACTTCTCAGCAACAAAGCAATAACCTGCAACACGTATCCCAGCAAATATACCTTTATGAGGTTCCCTTAATGACATCACTGAGCCCCTTGAAAAACCTCCCCTCCCTTTAGTTATTTCTAGGAGTTTTTTCTCATGGTTTCCACCACTTTCTTCCCTTTCTGTCCCATCTCTTTGGAGAGGACCCAGTGACCACTGCCATCACCTCCCAGGCCCCAGAGGTGCATGTGTGCAGCACATATGTCATCACGGAGCTCTGGAGCCCCTAGCAGCCCAGAGCATGCCATGCTCCTTGCAGAAGAGCAAACTGTGTTTCTGTTTGATGTCAGTGGGCTTCAGCGAGTGTCTGTGCCCCATACAGGAGCGCCTGGTGACAGCAGCCCTCGGTTTCTCCTCCCAGCCTTTCTTTCTGCAAGCTCAGAACAAACCTCCAGGACAGACATCAGGGTGTCCTCCAAAACCACCACCCCCTAATATCTTGGGCTCCCCTCCCTTCCAAAGCCTGCCCTCCTCCCCTCTGCTCGTGTCCCCACAGTGTTCCTTCTTCTTCCCACTGGACATGAGCCTGTTTTTCCCTTTTGACTGTTTCCTCTTGCCTAGAAGCATTTGCTTTTACAGAAAGGAAGAGGGAGTGTCAGTGACCTGTCCTAAACCTTTGATGAGGGAAGCGAGGCCCAGGAGGGAAAGATAACTCACCCAGCTGTAAACAAGTGCAGGGGTGCTGGAAATGCAGGGAGGAGCAAGGCGCATGGGGAAGGTGTTCCGAAGGAAAGCATCGTGGGGCCTGAAGACTCTGGAACACGGGAGGCAGAGGAGAGGGAGGGACCATTCACACATTCTCCGCCCAGGCACAGGGTTGGGCCCCTGCCCTGACCTCACATGCAGCAAGAGAGACAGCCCAGCGTGCCATTGGAGAGCACATCCTCTGTGCTCTGGACGATGAGACAGTCAAAGTAAACAGGCGAATAAGAAAACAGAAAAACTGCAACATGTGCTGTGAAAGAGACAAGCGCCCCCACCCCCTGCAGGTGTGAGGTCACGGTGGTGGTTGAGGAGAGCTTTTGTGCAGAGATGGTAAGAGGACGTTTTAAATGGGACACTCATCAAACAACAGAAAAATAAGCTGGTTTGTGAAGGGAGATCCACTTTTAAGGAAACAACCCATAAAAGAACACGAAGACTTCATTGCTAGCTTTTCCCTGAACAAATAATCTTTTGTTTGCTAAAGAAAAAGGGGCGATGGGGAATGTTGGTATCTTCTGAGTGTTTGGGATCACTTGCTCGACACAAGGAGGTCTTCTAGAAGGACATGCTCGCAGTGGGTCTAGCACCGCCTGGGGTCCCGCACTACCCTCTCCCGAACTCCTGTGGGTGTCGGGACCCAACACATGCACTGGGGCAGACCCGCTGCCCTGTCTTAAGAGGAGAAATGCTGCTTGGGGGATTGTTAACGGATGAAACAGACTATTTGAGGAGCTTTAATGAGAGCGTGGACTCATCCAAGATAAAATTCCTTATTCTTCAGAGCTGCCCTTGGCCAGCCAGAAGGATCCTGTACCCAGTACTTTATCTGCCACTTGCAGAAGTCTGAGGGATGAGGGAACATCCCCTCGAGTGACCTCTTTCCTTGCCTGGCTTGCAAGGAGCGTTGGTTCTTCACAACAGGGACCACAGGCCAACGCACCCAGTCCCCAGAAAAGTGGGCTACACACCCCTGTCCCACACTGGGTGGGCCCTGTGATGGCCTAGGCTTGTCTCCTGCAGGACTGTGCGTCCAGCTCAGTGTGTGCTTTTCCCCTTCTCATTACACCGCCCCCATCCCGTGCCTCCACCCTCCTCACCCAGCCTGCTACTCAAGCTCCCTGCCAGAAGGTTCAGAAGAGACACTAACATTCTCAAGGGAGCAACCATGTGACTTTTCTCAGATGCATAGCTTGAGAGCTATGCAGTTCCAAACCCCAGCTAAATAGGGGAAGGAAAAGACCAGGTGAGGTCCTTGCAAAGAGGCAGTGAAGGAACATCTGCCTGCCCCGTCTGTAAGCTTGATCCTCTCATTGGGACATTGGGCTGAGTGAGGTCCCCCAGCCAGGTACAGCTTGTCCTCACCAGCTGGGGTCCAAGCTGAGCCATCTTTGGTGTCGCCAAGACCACTGTGAGAAGATGATGGAAGATAAAGGTTTTTCCCAGGAAAATGTGTCCCTTTACGAACACATTTAATGCCATGGGAAGTCTGTCCATGAACCTCGGGTTGTGAGCCTAGGGTCCCAGTCCATGGCTGATCTCCCCAGCTTCTTAGAGGTCCCTGGTGACCGTTTCAGGTAGGTAATCCAAAGACTTTCTGTTGGCCAAGAACTGTCCAAGGGGGGCCCCCCCCACATGAACCCCAGGAGGGCTCAGACAAGTCACTGTGACACAGACAAACTAGCCACTCAGCCCAAAGGCATCTGTGGTCTCCAGCATGATACGGAAATTGGATCTGCTCTTACACTTTGGTTCTTACAACTTTTCTCTGGAGTTGGATTTGATGGGGCAGAGTTTGCTTCTCAGTAAGAAAGTGTCAACTGGTCTGGCCTGAATGTTGCTTGGCACTGAAGTTCCTTGATCTTGGGAACTGACCACCCATTTGTGTGACGGGTTGTTTCTGCCCTCTGTTCGCTGGACGTGTACCAGCCACACCAGGGAGACCACTGGCTAGACCAGGATAGACAAGTGAGGGTTATTTTCTCCCAGGGTCCCATAACATGAGCTTCTCCTTTGGATTTTGCTTTTTAAAAAAACCTGGAGTCATTTAGACTCTAATTCTCGGAATGTGATATGATGCCGACAAGCCTCTCTGGACGGTACGTTCCAACTTTTTAAATAATGTCACTATTGAGGATGGTACTATCTTCTTCCCTCTATCTCCTCATCTCTGTAGAATCTGTTGTCATCCAGTGACAGCTGGACATATTAGTGCTTCTGTGTCACCGTGGGGCTGTTAAATGGCACACAGAACTCAGGAGCAGGAATGGCTGAAGTGCAGCTGAGCCTGGTTCTGGTCCCGACCTGGCTGCAGAAGAGCTGTGTGACTTGGGGACTCCCTCCCCTACTCAGCCTTGCTGTCTTCACCTGTAAAGGACAGGCTGACAGCGCTGATCTCTATGTTCCTGCCAGTCTTCTCCCCCTAGCGTGCCTTGACTCCCGCTAATTAGGGGTTACCATAACCTGGTGTCTCTCAAAGTTGTCATTAAGATGTCAGGTTTTCCAGTAGGCAAAAATCAGACACAGAAGCTGGAATCGAGAAGACTGATTCCTAGCTTCCAGCTCCCAGACCCGGTCACCCTGATCCGGAGAGAAACAGTCGAACCACAGAGGAACCCTCTAGCTACCAGTGCTGGGTTGGAGTTCAAGAACTCCATTCCTATTTTCACCAAGTTTTAGAGTAAACTGTAGCACTGGTGTAGCAAACTCACGTAGGAGACCAATATGAGCAGAAAAATGATTTCCTATTGTATTGGAGCCACCGAGGGCAAACTTTGCTGTAACTTCATAGCTAAAATGTGACTCTAGTGGCCAAACCTTCATTGGGACAACTCCCAGTGTTCCCCCATAAGCCCGCAAGATCAGCCCCAAATCAAAAATGAAGTCAGATGTTCCCAATGCATAGGACATCAAGTGACAAGACATAGAGGCATCATTTGAAATCATTAGTTTTGATTTCTTCTTGGAATCCAGAGGCCTCCACGGTGGAGGCAAGGATGCTGAATCTCCAAGAGTGAGGGTGGTGGTGTTTGGCCCTAAACACCTGCTCTACCCTTCTCAGTCTGACCCAGTTAAGTTGGTCGGGGTGTTTGGAGGGTCAGCAAAGAGTCAGAAATTCTGCAGCAGAGCAGATGATGCAGGGAAACTCAATGAAGGGAAGAGCCCCTAGGGTTTGGGGATTTTCCAAAGCTCAAGCATTAATCCAGACAAAATTCACATGCAAAGGATGAACCAACCTACAGGGCAAGGTGTTCAGGGAAGTAAGCTTGGAGCTGTTGGCTTCTCTCAAAGCAGAGCCTGGGCAGAGGCTGTTGAGGAGCAAAACACAGCTATAGCAACCCAAGGTGTAGGAGCCCCTTCTTCCCATGTGGGTAATCCAGGAGTCTGGCTCTTCCCGGGAAGTGTGACAAGGAAAACTAGACTGGTAGATGCCAAGTGACGCAGCAAGGGAGAAATGATAGTAAAATACCATCACAGAGAAAACCAGAAGATTGAACAGAAACAGCAAAAAAGGGAGACAATGGAAGGAAGGCGGGGTCAGGGAGAGAACGTGAGGCTACGGCTATCAGAGAAGAAAACCAAGCATAAGAGTGAGGCCATGGGAGGACAAGGAGATGCCCTCATTCATTCATTCCATCAGCAAGGAGGACAGCTATTCATTCAACAAAAACTGAGTGAATGCCCTCAAGACTCCAGCGTCTCCCTGGGCTCTGGAGCTCAGTGAGTGAGCAGAGCTGACGTGGTACCTGCTTGAATGGACTTCACAACCTAGTGGCAACCTAGTGACCCTGCCCTGGTCCGCTGCGATGGGAGGAGGCCTGGAAGGAGCCCTCGGCAGCTGTCTTCCCACCCTCAAAAGCATCGTCAGTCACCAGCGGGAAATCGACCTGAGAAGAAGTGGCAGTTGGGGAGAAGAAAGTGCCCGAATGGGAAAGTTTGGCAGAGAAGGATGATTGGGACCAGGCAGCTCTTTCCTGAGCCTGATTCCAGCCCAATCTCCCCTTCCTAGGAGAAGAAATATGAAAGGAAGGAAGAGATCTGAGAATGTGAATAATGTAAATAAGGAGAGAAACTGCCCTTCTCTTATTTTTTCTCATGCTTTGGAACATTCCTGATGGCAGTACAGCTACGAGTCCCTCTCCTAACCCTGGCCAGCCAGCAGCTGCTCAAAGAAAATCACATGACTCCCCAACCCAGGCGGGAAGAACATCCCAAGCAGAAGAAATGGGTCCTGTGACCTGCCCCCCTGGTGGGATTGTCAGATTTGGAATGGGCAAAGCTGTGCTAGGCTTAGACGCATCTGGGTGCTGTCACACACTTAATGGGGTAAACCACATGTTGTCATTTATGGGAAGGTCTCTGGCCCAGAAGCATCTCCCACTCACAGCCTGAAAAGCCAACTTCTAGAGATTTGCTTGGATTAACAAGAAAATATCCCTAGAGGGTTAAGGCTGGATACTATCTGACAGTCAGATCTTAGTATAATTAAGTCTTAACTAACCCCCTTTCTCTCCCTGTACCTGAGCCACAGGGAAGAGTTGGGTGTTTTGGGGGTGGGATGGATAGAGGGAGAGAGGCCAGCGCTTCCCTCCGAAAATGTGACTGCAGCAGGAGAGAGCCCAAGAGCTTGGCTCTGGGTCAGCCAGGCTTGGAATTAATGGGGCCCAAGCAAGGGAAGGAGGAGGTAACTAAAAGGAAATGTTATTTATGAGAGCTAAACTGGGCTCTGCGAGCAGAATGAGTGTCCTTGAAGGAATTGTGGGAAATTCCAAGGCTCTCAGACGATGCTCTTGGCATTCACATACAGACTTCACAACGGTAACCACCAGCCAAGGTACCCCAGTCCACACCAAGCAGGGATTCTTTTCTTTTTTTTTTTCACTGAAATTCTTCAAATAAGGCAAACACACTCACCTGTCTAGCCGATTTGCAGAGTGGTGGCATTCCCAGGCGAGGCGGTTTTTGGTGTGTTCAGCTCATACGTTCTTGCAGTCGTTACGCACAGACCCAGGCAGGCCTTTGTGAAATGGGCTCCCTTAATCACATCGCTGTCACTATTAGGAAGAAATATTGGACAATATATGGGCATCACAATGGGAGATGAATTTTGGGGGGGGGGGTGAAACTAAACACATTTGCAACAAAATCACTAGTCATGTTGGCATTCACCATTTTCTCCACCTCTCAGATGAGGATCATAAAAATGCATCTTTCCAACATAGCTGCCCCCAACTGCACATTTCATCACTCCCCGCTTGCCATCCTCTCTCCCAAGGGAGGCATTATTCCAATGCGTTTGGAGATTCCCATAAAGGAACACAGGCCCTGAAAGCAGACTGCCCAATTGCAAAGCCCAGCTCTCCCAGTAACTATCTCAGTGACCTTGGTTGAGTTATTCACCTTGATTAAGCGCAGTTTCTTCATTCATAAAATGGCGATATGGACAAGAATCATACAACTCCTCATGTTACTAACAATGATCAAATTGCATGTAAAGTATCAGTGCCTGGCTCACACCCGCATGCAAAGACTGTAAAGTTTATTATAATTATAGGACAATGTTAAAAGCTTTAAAGCTAAAAAATAAAGCTTTCTCACTTAACATGTTTTTCCATCGTGTGTATGTGTGTTTTCTTTGAGAGACATGGAACTTAACAGGGCGTGTGCTTCAGAGCTAATGGGCACTCCCATCAACCACCACACCATTTCATTTCTTCTTTGGGTTTTGCAGTATTTGAGTTTACTCTTTGTTCATGTTTATGAGATTGTCTACTAAATTTCAGAGCACTGCTTGCCAGTGGATTTTAAGAGCACCAGCAATTTGTCCTGACTCTGATAGGTCCGTAGAGCAGAGAGGAAAGGAAAGATACAAAATCAAGTTCATAGACTGAAACCAAAGAGAAAATTTCTACAGGGCCATTAGAAATTACCCATGCAAAGTTGGGCTTAGCAGTTCATACCTGTAATCCCAGCACTTTGAGAAGCCAAGGCAGGAGGATCACTTGAGGCCAGGAGTTCAAGACCACCCTGAGCAAGAGCAAGACCCCCATCTCTAGAAACAAATAGAAAACTTAGATGGGCATGATTGAGTGCACCTGTAGTCCCAGTTATTTGGGAGGCTGAGGCAGGAGGATTGCTTGAGCCCAGGAGTTTGAGGTTGCTGTGAGCTACGATGATGTCACTGCACTCTAGCTGGGGTGACAGAGTGTCTGTCCAAAACACACACACACACACACACACACATAGAAAGAAATTATCCAATCTGCTCCTTTTTAAGATAAGAAAACTGAGGCCCAAAGGGATAATAGGACTTACCCAAAGCCATTCTGCTAAGTATACACAGAGCTGTGACTACAAACCAGTGGGAGGAGGATTAGGTGGGAGCGGGGAGGAGGGGATAGGTACACTCACACCTAATGGGTGTGGTGTGTACTGTCTGGGGGATGGGCACACGATAGCTCTGACTCAGGTGGGGCAAAGCCAATATATGTAACCTAAACATTTATACCCCCGTAATACTCTGAAATTAAAAAAAAAAAGAATCCGTAAAAACATACGCACAGAAAAAAGAAGGATTAGGAGTTTGGGAGTGAAGAAAGAAAAGAAAAGAGGTGAAAAGAAAGTCAAGATGTTACCTTGCAATCTCTCTGAAAGGCATGAGGAGGGACATTTGAGGTTTCATAATTCGTAAACGAACTTTACTAAAAACTGTTGGAAGTCTGAGGATCAGGGAAAAAAGAACACGGACTGGGGGTGCCACATCCCTTTATCCATCACTCTGTCGGGACTGTTGCCATCAAGTGGGTGACAACCTCTTTAATAAGCATTTTTCTTTAATTTGGAAATTGAGTAATTGGATAAGATCATCCCTAAGATTGTGCCCACCTCCAGGCTCCACGGTCTTGTTCCACTGGCGAGAGCTCTGTGGCAGTCCCTGCGCCAGGGTATCAAGAGACCGAGGCCTGATTCCCGCTGTGTGAGACCAAGGGGTAGGGTTTGCGGAGGTAAAAAGGACAGGAGAGGGCATTGAAGACACAGTGGCCCAACTTGAGAGGACAAAGAAATGACCGGTGACCTGGAGAAAACTTGCACTCAGTCTGGCTAGAGTAAAAGAACAATAACCGAGAATGTTGGAAGCTGGTGCGGGCAGGAGGACTCTGAACATCAAGCGACTGGCAAACATTTGGGACCCACTGGGGACACTGAGAGGGGAAGCACACTGTGACAGCAAAATGCATCACCTGGGAGGAATGGTTGGGAAACCACAGGCCAAAAGTTGGCAAAGCCAGTATTTTGTAAACTTGGGATTCTCATCAAAACACCCAACTCCGATATTCAGGAGGGGAGGGATTCATAACCATTTTGGCTGCGTCTATATAACACTGCATCAGAGAATAAAGGGTATATTCAGATAACAGAATATGAATGTGGGTGATTTAAATGGATTAATTAAATTTAATTAAATGTGGATTAATTAAACTTAAATTACTTAAATTTAAATTTTATTTTTAAATTCAGACAAAACAATTTGCATAGGTAGATGCATTCTAAATCCCGTGTTTTCATTTTTGAACACTTCACAGCAGCCATCAAGCGATACTCTCTAGCCCTGAGAGCTGATGCAGCCCATAATTGATGGCAGTCACATGCACCATGTAATCAGAAAAATGGGCTCCACATGTACTCTCCATCAAATTGGTACTGACTGATCAACACTATGGTGCTCACATGGTGGTGGTGTTCACCAAGGATTTGGGGGTAGGGGGTAGACCCACATCTGAGGGATGCGATGAGCATCGTGGAGGGGAAGGCATACCCCTTACCCTTGCTAGGGAGAGCAAAGATATAAAAGGCAACCAAAATGTTCGTACTTTCATATTTTCTTGAAATAAAATATAAAATAAATTAAATAAATTTTAAAAAAAGAATGGTCTTTGAGGACGTTACGAAGCGGTTACATTCACAGGAGCTAGTCAGTCCATTGTGCACAACTCAAATGCATTTGCAATCATTTAAGCTTTTTAAAGATATAAAAAGATGCCTGTCTGGTTGTTTTCCTAGACAACTGGCCTGTTGGCTTACAAATAATATGTCTGAATCTGTGTGTTTCCTTCCAGGGTCTTTCTTCCCCGATTTCAAGCCCTCGGAAACGGTTTTCAAAATAGTATTTTGGCTCGGATACCTGAACAGCTGCATCAACCCCATCATCTACCCGTGCTCCAGTCAAGAGTTCAAAAAGGCCTTTCAGAACGTGCTGAGAATCCAGTGTCTCCGCAGAAAGCAGTCTTCGAAATACGCCCCGGGCTACACCCTGCACCCGCCCAGCCACGCCGTGGAGCGGCAGCACAAGGACATGGTGCGCATCCCCGTGGGCTCCGGGGAGACCTTCTATAAGATCTCCAAGACCGACGGGGTCTGCGAATGGAAGTTTTTCTCTTCCCTGCCCCGGGGATCTGCCAGGATTACGGTACCCAAAGACCAGTCAGCCTGCACCACAGCCCGGGTGAGGAGCAAAAGCTTTTTGCAGGTGTGCTGCTGCGTGGGCCCGTCCCCGCCCAGCCTTGGAGAGAGCCATCCGGTGCCAACCATTAAGGTCCACACCATCTCGCTCAGTGAAAACGGGGAGGAGGTCTAGGACGGGGCAGGTGCACAGGGAGGGGTGGATCTTAGGGACCCGCCCCACTTCCTCCTCGGAGGGCCAGCTCACTCTTCCTGGGGGACAAGACTGGGGACCATCAAACAGGGGGGACCTCCTGGGGATGGGGCGGGGGAGGAGGCCGACGCATCAGTCAGCAGGGAGGATGCAGGGACAGGGAGGAGGTCTCACCACCGCCCAGTTCCAAACGATCCCGCACAGTGTCCCCCTGCAGCCAATGCCCCCGCGGCCATCCTCTCAGCCAGCCTCGATGAAAGCCGCCATGGGAAACAGAATGTCATGCACAATCCAAAAGACTATAAATATAGGATTTATGATTTCATCGTGAATATTTTGAGCTCGCACACTAAGTTTGGAGTTATTTCTTGGTGGAAGTGAGGGGATTTTATTTTCAGGCCAAACGCACCGACAGCCACATTTGACATTTATGGGGAGAGGGCCCAGGGAGGAAGAGCTTTAAGACGGTGGCCAAGATCCAGGCATGTTTATTTTTAGAGCAAGTTTTTTAAAACTCCGCCACTTCTGATGCATCCAGTTTCTCGGCTTGGGTGAAAGGGGACAGTGAGACTTACCTTTTGCTGCACTTGGACTGGATACTGCTCCTTATCTGCTAAAGATGAGAGCGGGAGGCTCTCGTTACGTCTCAGAGTGTAGCGGAGACACCTTCTCTACCCTCGAGTTTGGAGAGTGTTCAGAGAACCAGTCCAGGAGAGCATGGCTTTTCCCAAGAGAAGATCAGCAGGCATGAGGGTCATTTTTTCTTTCAATTTAACTCCTAGGGACAAACTCCATTAAACAGCTCCAAGATCAAATGGAGGGCTTCTTCTGTACCATATTTAAAAATCAAGAGGGTGGGGTGGGGTGGGGTGGGGTGGGGTGGGTGTCAACTTCATTCTAAGATAGAGGCTGCCAACCTACCCTAGAGTCTTATTGGCAAGGCTTTTCTTGGCAAATCACTCACCTTTTCCAGTACTCTGTTATGAAAATCCAGCACTTAGAATACTTTGAAAGGCAAGATATTGGCTTCCATTTCTTCTCACCTGCTTCACTATTGCCTAATGAATGAGCTTCACCTGTGGCATGTTGAAATGAGCCTTGTGATTCAAATATGCACCCCCTGAACTTTGGAAAATACTAACGCTTAGCTTCGGATAGATACTGACAGATCACCAAAGAGCTGTCTAAAGCAGGAGTTTGCAAACATCCTTTGACAGAAACCCATTTATTCTGGAAAAAGATCCAGTGGTCCACTCAACTTCGTCTATTCCTACTTTCCACGGAAACTTGGGGAACATGCTATTTTTGTTTTACGTATACCAAATTTTGGTAAACCTTAATAACTCAGTACAAGTTGAGTATCTCTTATCCGAAATGTTTGGGACCAGAAGTGTTTCAGATTTTGGAATATTTGCATATACCTAATGAGATATCTTGGGGATGGGACCCCAGTCTAAACACGAAATTTATTTATGTTTCATATACACCTTATACACATAGCCTGAAGGTAATTTTATATAATAATATTTTAAATAGTTTTATGCATGAAACAAAGTTTTGATTGTAACCTTTCCCATGAGGTCAGGTGTGGAATTTTCCTCTTGTGGCATCACATCAGTGCTCAAACGGGTTCAGATTTTGGAGCATTTCTGATTTCAGATTTTCAGATTAGGGATGCTCAACCTGTATGTTACTAATAATGAAGATGGTAACTCTATGTAAAATTTAAAATATGCCTATCATCCCACAGTAAGAATTTAAAATAGAATTCATGTTTTTGGAATAATTCTCAACAAGAATCACTGTTCTAAAACTGCTGACCATTTCCACGGCCTCTTTCCCCTATTTGGATGATTCCCTCTGAGAATTTCCAAGCAGGTGGTAGCTGCTATGTAAACTTCACAGCAAGGGTAGTGGCCTGAACGTCTTTCTCTTCTTCTCTTTCAGCAAAATGACTATTTCCTTAAATTCTTCTAAAAGGCAAGTCTCTTTTCACAATGCAGTGGAGGATGTGTTTGCATGTGGAATTGGGTTTTGTTATTGGTTGTGTGTAGACCTAGAATATGACTGCTTTCTCAGTCTCTTTCTGAAGAGTGTCTTCTTGTTGGCTAGACAGATACCCAGCCTTGTGTTCAGAACTTGGATTCTAGCACTGAGATGTTGGCTGGATTTTTAGACTCTTCTGGTCTCTCTGCATGTCCTGGAACACCAGATGTGGGTGTCTTATCAAAAGACAGGCATCTAGGAAGAACTTGAATGTACAAAGCTCACTTCTCTTCTGCCTGGCTAGGAAAACTAAGTTTGAGAAGAGCTTCTGCTAGGATCTGAATAAGAAAATCACTCTCTGCCCCAGCGTCCCATGAAAAGAATGGTAATAGTTTTTCTCCAGCAAAATATGGTCCCATGTTCAAAATGATCTTTAAACACCTCGACAGACAAATTTAAATTTTAGATCTGGGAAAGTCTGGGAGCAATGGAAATCTGGCATTAATGCCACATCTAATCAAAATAAACAACTAAAAAACTCTTTTGCTCATCAGATAAAAACCATGACAATTGTATCTGTGTAAAACTATCCATAAAAAATTGGCCACTGCACTCTTCTCAGCCCCCCTCTCTCCAGGGAGGCAAACTTTTAACATTTTTTTCCTTTCCCATACCATGATATTGGGAATAAACATGACAGCTTTGTAAGAAATTGATATTCGTCACCCAAAACTTAGTCAAAGTGGCATAAACAAGATGAGAGCTGAGTTCCTTTTTACTTAGCCACAAAAATCTCTGTACCTTTAAGCATGCCAAAAACTATCTAAAATTGTTGCAGTTAAACAAATGATTGTCATATTTATACTCACATGTTTACTGCTTCTATTTGGAGTTTGAGGAATTTGCCCAGAGTAACAGTGGTTAAGATGCCTTCTCTAATGTGTTATAAAAAGCATTTGCTTTGGGATTGTCTAAACATCATAAAATTCAACAGGACACTATGGGGTAGGCAAAATTTGAGTTTATTCTGCAATTCAGATTGCATGCATTGAGAGGAACCTTAAATCTCATTATGCAAAGATTTCCCCAGATTGTTGCAAGGATTTCAGAAAAACATTTTTCTCATCACTGATTTCTTCCCTTCCCATCCCTCATGTGTTACCCAAGACTGCTTCTGCTTGTAATTACTTAGTGTGTCTATTAAGGCTTTTCTATTAGGTCCTACTGTGTGCTGGGCATCTACAGGACATTTTGTACCCATTGTCTCTAAATCTTGTAGCAACTCTGCTCCTCCTATTTTAGAAATAAAAATCTGATAGTTGGGAGAGGTCAAGGACTTGCCCATGGCCAAGGAGGAGCCACAATTCAAACCTGGTCTCCCTAATTCTAAGCCGGTGCACTTTCCATACAGCCCTTGCTTTATAGAGAGTGGGGTAAAAGTCCTCCAATTTGGACTGGTTATGCTGAGGGTACTAAACTATACCCAAACTTGTTTAATGATTTGTTTCCTTGGGATTTGCCTCCAAATTACACTTGGCAAATATGCTGCCATATCTCCAATCCAGCCAAACTCAAGAGCAAGTCGTCTGTGGAAGAGTTTGGTGTCTACAATTCTAACTATCACATTGCATCACTTTTTTAAGGGGATAATGGCCTGGAATGTTATTAAGGCCTTGCAAGAAGGACAAATTATGCCACGTTGGGACAAGATGGGCAAATGAGGGAATGCACAAGAGGCCGTGTTGGCCAAGAACAGCAAAAAGCAATTGTGGATAGGAAACACATTGGCTGGTGTATTGAAGTCATTGATTACCAACTACAGTTCATATGGACACTTTTAGGAAGTTCATCCCTTTCTAAAATGAATGAGAACAAATACAGCATCACTCAATTTCACCCACGTGTATTCCAACTATTTTTTTTTTTAGTCGGAAAAAGGAGAATGGGTTGTAGATATTTTAGCAGGAATCTCAGAGAATGTGTCAAGCATGTGGATTTTATGGATGTCATGGTAGAGAAAGTGTTCAGAATGCTGATCTCCGGGAAGCTAGAGACCTAGGCAGTCTTTGAAAGTGAAATGTCAGTTGGAAGCTGTGGCTCCTGTCCTTGATGTCCTTTTGCAAGTGAAAGCTATATGCCCGAGTATCTCAGCTTCCCCATCCCTCAAAGTGAACCAGCATGCAGACCCTCTGGCCAGGTAGGTTTCATGGTTATGGCCTGGGAGTTGAGAACCTTTTAGGAACTATTTGCCTGGGCAGGTAATCATTCACTCTTTAATTGCAGCTACTTAATCACAGCTTGATAAGCATTCTCAATTGCTGCTGGGGCTGCTTCTGCTCAAGTCCTCTTGCCAAAAAAGATGCTGCCTCTGCATATGAATATTTGCGGACTGACTAATTAAGGAAAGAGCTCTGCTCGTCAGCAAAGGCAGATGGAAGGTTAACACCCCCAGAGAAACCAGGTGACTGAAAAGAAGGCAGAGGCAGCACATCTGGAGATGTCAGAGGTGTGCTCACTGGTGACTCCGATCTCTTTTTGCACTGCTAGGACTTGTAACCACGAAAGCACCCGCACACAGCTCCGGTTGAGCCCAGCTGGATCACTGTTTGCACCTGCTCCATGTCCACAGACTGAGCTGGGAGCAGGGCTGAGCCAGGCTGCGGTGGGGTCCACCGTGTTCAGACAGCAATGGCAGCTGTGGCCTCCTGGCCCTCCCTCCAGAGCCCCGAGAGAGGAGTAAGTGGAGATGACTCTGGTGGGGCTGGGCCAACAAAAGCAAGTTAGGATTTCAGCGGAGGACATCGGCCCGTTGCCAGGCTCCCATCCGGGGTAGCTCATTCATTCACACTCCCCAGACCCAAATGGCACGGAGCTGGGGACGAGAATGGGCATCTCCTCTGCGCTGGAAAATGCCATTTCTGCTTTGCTGCTGCAGCATAGATGACCGGTTCTCCCACCTAAAAGGAAGGTTGTAGGGTTTGGGGCGTGGGGAGGTGTCCAGGAGGGGGAAGGCTTACCATAGTCATTGCCCAAAGCAGGATGGCTTAGCAATGCCTCGCTGCAACTGAGAAGCATCCAAGAACTGCCCCAGAGCTGGTTGCCGACTCGTTTCAAAAGACAGAATAATTGTCTTTGCTTTTCGTGTGGCTCAGGAGTTATTATTTTTTTTTCCATATCATATTCACTGTGGCCATGTTATAAGCTGGGAATGATTATTGCTAAACTAAGAAAAATACAGACTTAATTAAGTAGGAAATCTCATAGCAAATTTATACTGTATTGGAGGAAAAGGTAATGAAGGCATTGGCCTGTTCGAAAGCCTGAATACAGTAGGTGCGTTCAAATGTGGCAGAGAGGAAGCTTAAGACAGAAAATCCCAAGTTGAGTTGAATGTTTCTACCCTTCCGTGTCGCACTTTGTACTTGTCAATAACTTCGCCTATTTCATATCGTTCCTGTGCCGTAAGAAGAGAAGGAAGAGATGGGGGGTGGAGTTTTAAGAATTTCTTTGAGTATCCCCAAATCCAGCCTCCAACTCCTTTTTCCATGACACCTCGATGTCCCCAAGGTCCATTGAATTTCTCAACCCTTGGCTCTCCTAATCTCACTCGTTCATCTCCATCCCATAATTCCAGCTTTGTCTGCACCTTCTCTCCTGCTGTATCTGCCAGTGGCTGGGCAGCACAGGCCTGCTCTAGGTCCTGAGCGCGGGTTTGTCTGTGCCTCTGTCTCTGGCCAAAAGACCAGCCCATGCAATTCTGGTCTTTCTCCCTAGATAGGCAGCCGCAGAGCCAAGGAGACAGGCGGGGCAGCCGGCTTGGGTTTGCTCCGCAGGGTGACATGACATGTAAGGCAAAGCCAGCAGGGACCATCACCTCTGTGTCCTCAGGAACACAGAGGTCTCAAAGGGAGTTTTGGGAAACACTCCTTTCCCTGGTCAGCCTGGGGTCATTGTATAGCCACTGATCGTCACTAACAGCAAGTGACCTCTCCTGAGCCCGGCACTGCACTTGGCACAAAAAATACAGAAAGGCACAGACAGTCCCTGGCTTACAAGCTGGATGGATTCCAAGTTCATCTGTTAAAAAGTCACGCATGCATTTTTCCAAGGCATTGTCATAAGCGGGGGAGGGGAAGGATGTGCCCAGATGAACCAAAAAAATAAAAATCTATTTCATGTCCATGAGGCGTTTGCAAACCTTTTCTGTATATGGCTAGATAGTAAATATTTTAGGCATTGTGAGCTAGATGATCTCTGCCACGTGTTTTTTATTTTTTTACTTTTTTGAGGGTGAAGAAGGCAACCCTCTAAAAACGTAGAAAACATTCTTAGCTCCTGCCCTCCCCACACAAAAGAAGAAAACAGGCTGCGGGCCCTATATAGCCCATGGGCCATCGCTTGCCATCCACGATCTGTGCCGTCCCTAGCTGCCAGTATAGTGCAGATGATGCTAAGCAATGGTTTTGGGGGTTCAACATACAAACATCTTTTTTTTTAACGTGCCATTGACACATCTCCACTTGGCTTAATTAACGTTCCCAACCTGCGTGGGTTGTTAGATAAAGTGGCAGGTTTATGTTCAGGGGTGGGGCCTGCTCCACGTGTCACTGTGGCTTCCTGACCAGGCATCAGGGTAAGCGAGGAGCACCCACTCCCGTGCATAGGCGTCTCCGGCAGAGCAGGCAGCAGGAGCCTGGTGCGGCCACGGGGCTTCTCAGCCCTTTGCCCCACTGGCAAAATCCCAGCACAGTCTGGCCGCCTCTGCGGGTAGCAACAACCGATAGACGCCACTTGACCAAAGCCAGCCTACGATCCTGCCAGACCCTTGGAGCTTGCTGAAGGGGAGGTCCCCAGACGCCCCCCAGAGACTTTTGGGGCCAAACTGGCTCCTTGGGAAGGCGTCCTGACCATGGCACCCCACACCAGGGCATTTGAGGGCCTGCCTGGAGCCCAAGAAGAGCCAAGGGCTGCAGTAAGGGGTGCTGGAGGGCACGGGCACCTTCCAAAAGACAGACAGGAGTCCGGTTTCCTCTACTGCCTCCTCCTCCTCTTCTTCCTTCTCTGTTTCTTTCTTCTCTTCCTGTTTTTTCTTTAAGTCTGAAATTGCCCAACTAGAATAGAAATGGTGTTACTGTGGGAAATGCGTTTCGCCAAAGCCAGGTGTCCCTGAGCTGGCAATTTGTTGGAGGGTCTTCCTCCCCTTCCTCCCTCCACTCCTGTTGAGAGATGAGAATCCACGGCAGGGCGTAGGATGGCGGTGGGTACAGAACTGACATGGAGGGACCTAGACATGTCCAGGCCATTTAGCAATAACCCCATGGCCAGCCTTGGACACCAGAAGGAAGCCTTAGGTTGACACTGTGCCGTAACTTCCTTTCCCTTCCCCCTTCCCCAGAGCCCTGTTTGACCTTGGTCCTTTGCCCTTTCACCTTTCACCTTTCCTTTCCTTTCCCTTCCCTGTCTCCTGTCTCCCCTCCTTGCTAAACTTACAAGCACTGAAAGATATCGGAGTCAGTACCCTTGTTCCAGAGGGTGCCATTCCCCATGGACACCCTGTTTCCCACGCACAGCTCTGGGTGATGACATGGGGCTGCCCTCGGCAGCTCTGCCCCCTTCCCATGTCAGCCTGGTTCGGTGAGCTCCAGCCCCCACAGCCTCCGGTGAGCCCAGGACAGGAGACAGGGCCAGCAGGGTGAGGACGTTCTCCAGGTCCCCATGAACTTTTACCCTCTGCTTGCATTGCTGCCTTTCCATCCTTATACTCTTGGTTCCAAATGAATGGAACAAACACCATATGCAGCCACATTTTAGAGAAAGAGTTGGTGATCAGAGTGGTTTCTGCAGGTGCACCTCCTCTTTGCCAGTTGCCACCTCTCTTTCTGACGGTGTAGAAGTCTTTCCCCAGCCTGCAAATGCTCCTCCTCTTCCTCTTCATCTTTAGTCCCTTGCCTTTGTTGTTTCTTTTTTGTCAACTGTGCCTTCTGAGAGCCTGAGGGCCTTCAAGGCCTTGATTTATCCCATAAAGTAAACCTGGCTGCCTGTTGGCATTGAGCAATGGTTAATCCACCAGGAGGTAAACGTCAGGCAAAACTGCCAACCCAGGGGAAGGTGTCCTTTCTTCCCTGGTGCTCTGCCCTTTGTCCCCGTCCCCAGCAGCCTGTCTGCTTCCGGAACTTGTTCACGGAGCCACCTATGGACTCACCACATCCTTGCTCCAGGGACCTTTCTGCTACAAGCAAAGGGTCTTCTCCCAGCCACGTGTTCCTGCTTTGGCTGCCGCAGCCCCCATCAAGGTTCCTGGGCCAGTTGTAGCGAAGTGCCACAGGCTGAGTGGCTCCAACAACAGAAATGTTCCAGAGGCTGGAAGTCCAAGATCAAGGTGTTAGGTGGTTGTATCTCCAAAGGCCTCTCCTTGGCTTGTAGACCATCATCTTCTCCCTGGGTCAGCCATGGCCTTTCTCTGTGCCCATCTCTGTCCCGATTTCCTCTTCTTACAAGGACACCAAGATTGGGGCTCACCTTCATGACCTTATTTAACCTGAATCGCCTCTTTGAAGGTCCTATCTCCAAATACAGTCACACTCTGACATACTGTGGGGTGAGGGCTTCAACATAGGACTCATTTCAGCCCATAGATAAGAACCCCCTCCTCACTCCCTCCAGAACTCTTTCCCCAGATCAGAACTTCACATTCAGCCCTTCCGTGTCGTCGCAGTCCCTCTCCAAGTTCTTACAGCAGTCGTCTATAAAATGTATTTGGCAACTAATTCTGAACTTTATTTTCATCTTTCTGTTGCTTTTTAATATCTAAATCCATTTAAAGTGCTTGAAAGCAGACCTCGTATGCACTGTACTTGGATAAGTTCTGTGCCGTCAACTAGATGAACCGTCTGTCATTTTGTGTGCCCCATCGCAGTAGCCCAGTCCCCAAGGCCTGTGCCCCCTTGGGGCACAGGCAAGGAGAGAGGGGGACAGAGTGGAGCAAGTGATGAGATCCAACCACTAGTTATAGACAGGGGCCGGGAGACCAGGTCCACAGGAACTTGAAAATATCAGATGAGTTACCCAGAAAGGCTCAGGTGGACAACCCTAGGGTTTCTGAAAAGTTACAACAAGATCCTGGTTAGGGGTGCAGAGTGCAGCAGTGGAGAACCCCAGGTGAGCAGCCATCTCAACTCAGGTGAGCATATGTCACCTGAGAGACATCTGTACCTAAGCAAGCAGAGCCCATCATGGTGTGAGACAGACCTTTTTAGACTCAGGGAAGGTGAGACAGAACAAGATGGGACTGAAAACCAACAGCAGAGCCCAATCTTGGGAGCCGGGTCATTGAGAACCACATGAGAGCCCTGTGATCACCCCACGACCCACAACCCAGCCATAGGTGGTGAGTCAAGGATATTTCAAAGCCGTCTGCTCTATGTCAGGATTGGCTTGGAAAAATGGGTATCAAAGAGCCCCCGGGCAGCTCACAGCTCACCTTTCCTCTGTCTCACAGCCTAAGAAGGGCAGAAAGGAGCAAAGGATGCTACCCTGACTCAATTTGGTATGAGGATATGGACAGCCACTCTCTGCTAAAAGGCATCTTAACTCGGACTCTCTGCAGACCCCCTCCCACCGACCACCCAAGCCTCTGGTGGCCACAGTGCAGCAGAGCTGCTGCCCTGTCCACATGGCCTCAGAGCACCGTGGTCTGCCCACCTTGCTCCTCTTGCAAAACTCCAGCCCGTTTCTGTGTCAGCAACCCACTCAAGCCCCTTATATAGACACACGTATCGCCCTCGTTGTGCTCCTGACAGCCGAGGAGTGATGTTTTCTCCCCTGCCTCCTGCTGAGAAGCACGGAGCGTTTATCCTCATTTGGAAGAATCAGGACTGCTCCAACTGCATAGCATCTGCTGCTGTGCTTTCTGGGCGAGAGACGATGCTGCTTTGGCTTCCTGTCCCCCTGCCCTCTCCCTGGGGACTCTCGGATGGAAGTTTTTCTGGTCCCACCACATCCATCACAGTGGAACACGCTTGTTGTCTCGAGTAATGTGACTCACCAACTTCAACCCAATCTGGAAATTGACAGGCGGAGGGAGAATACATCACCCCAAAAAGCAGGGCCTACAGGAGTATTCTGTGTATGGGAGCCAAGAGCCACCCACAAACGGATTTGAGTAAGTGTAGCAGTGGCTCCCTGATTTATCTTTAAAATGTGTCTTTCTGACCCCGCTCCGGTCTCCGCTCCTCTTGCTAAACTTGGCCTTATGTTTCACAATGAAAAGGGCTCAGCTCACAGAAGTCTCTAGGGCTGGGAGGTCCATGGCCCCCATTAATCAGCAGCTGAGCGTCAGGGTGAGCACTGCGTGTCCCCCACAGCCACCCCCACTCAGTCCCTGTGTCATAACAGCAGTGACAGCGGTTGTAAAGAGCAGAGGAGGAGGGGACATGGATGAATGGGCAGAAGAACGAGTGGCTTGAATCTACAAATAAGGTTGCCCAAGTTCAATCTGACCAGCGGCAAGAAGGCTATGAAAAAGCACACCTCTGAAGTAGTTTTAAGAGCAGAACAAGCAAGCATTGCAAATATTTGCATCACAATGGATCGCTAGTTTTTTGCATCCTTTTTTTTTAAAAGAGTAAAACCTCTATTAGAGAGTAATTCAATAGAAAGTGAGGTCCCTGTCTTGCTCTCACCTCCATTCCCAGCAGCCTGCCCGCTTTCCTGCTTCCTGTTCTGAACATCACACCCAGCCCTGATACCCAAACTCCAACAAGTAAGCACTGACGTCCTGCAACAGAAATTTCACTGCAGCGTTTAAAGACCAAATCAAAACACATGCTTTCTTCATCAGATGTGAAGGAAAATAGCTATTTTTAATCTCTGGATATAACAAGTCACAATCAGTCCACTTTCCAGTGTTAACACAGAAACTTAACCCCATATTGCAGACAAAGAAATGATTTTGCTTCCTCTAGTGCATCCATGATGGTTCCTACAGAGATAAAGTTTCAATAGCAAAAAATTGTATTTTCAGAGCACTACTACGTGCCTGGCCCTTTTGCACATGTTGATATGGTTAAGGTATAAGATTTTGCAGTCGTGTTACAAAAGAAATATTTTTCACAGAGAACCAATACAACATCACGGGTCTGAGAAGAAGAAGAAAGAGAGTAAAGTCTGTAGGGAGTTTGGGAAAAAGAGAAAGACTAGGAAAAGTTGAGCTCACATGTCTACTCTCCTGGAGTTTTCCTGTGCTCTCAGCTTACTGAACCTGACCTTGTCAACTCCACCCGGGAGCCCGTGGTAAGAGGGGACCTAGAAGGATCTAGAAAGTGGTTCTTCTTGCAGGAAGAGCATTGTACTAGGAGCCACAGGCCTGGGCTTCATGGACGTCCCCATCTCTATACGTACCTAGTGGCCCCAGACAAGTCTCTTGACCTCTCCTGACCCATTTTCATTATCTATGAAATGGGGCGAGCAGATGAAATTGTGCACATGAAAATACCTCCTGAGCTGACAAAATGAATGAAATCATAGTAGGACCCCAACAACCACTAGCACTCTTTCCCCGTCTTCATTTCCCCTCCTGAATGCTACCTAAATGACTCATTGCTATGAATCAGATCACCTGCACTGTATCACACTCAGGAAAAGAGAGAATAAGTCTTTCACTTTCCTTTGCTTTTCATCCTCCTTCAAGTGCATGCTTCTGGGAGTTGGTCCTCGCCTGCTAAAGGCACTGGTTCCTCCTTAATTAGAAAGGAAGTCGCAAAGCAAGTGCTGTGCCAAAGCTTGGGTGCTCTCCGGCCTGCGTTCCAGGTGCCGGGCACCAAATCCCAACTTCCAGTTATTGCCCACACTGCATTATTTTCTCGGGGTTGGAAATATCCCCACCTGGAGATTTTGTTTTAACTTTAAAAAATCAGACTAACTGTACTGCTCTGAAGATTTCCACCACGCTCTTGGGATTATAGACAGCCCAAAACAAGAGTATCGGTTGTTGGCTGGTGTCTATAATCTTTCTCACATGGGCTACTTATTTGGCAACAGGAAGTATTTTAAGTTATCATAGCTGTTCTGTGAAGACACTACATAAAATGCAGTCATATAAGAAAGGGGTGTGTGTGTGTGTGTGTGTGTGTGTGTGTGTGTGTGTTTATATAACCAATGTTATGAGAAAGAGAAGTAATTTTGACCACAGAAAGAAAGTCAAAACGCATTGGAAGCAAAGCTTGGGTTTTAAATCATCTAAGGAAACAGGGCTGAGCACCTCTTGGCCCGAGCAACTGTCAGAAGGAAATGTTTACAAAACAAAAAGCAAGTTCCCAATCCGGAACCGAGGCAGTTTTGATTTCACTGGGCATTGAGACCCGTTTCATGGAAGCTCCAGGTCACAATCTCAGTTCTAATTTCAGGTCCGGCCAGAGTCTAGGCCTTTCTTTTGACCCCTTTAAAGGGTCTCCAGGACGCTTGTGGGCTGGTGGCTTCACAGGAGGACCAGACTGCAAGCCCAGCTCCCCACGACTCAGGCTGGCAGGGGCCATCACCCCTTCTTGGATGCTGCATTTGGCAGGGACTTTGCCGCCATCTCCCTGCCAAAGGGTCCCTTGTGACTCGGAATCTCAAACTTGCTGTAAACTGAGGGGAAAAGTCACTTTCGGGGATGAGGTTCTTGGCCCAAGTCTGCTTTGTATAAACACAGTCTACAGCTATTTCGGTCTTCTGGATGTGGAGAAGCAAATTTTGAGTTGCGACAAAGATGAACGGACCAGTGTTGGCCCAAATAAAAGAGAAGAGTGTTTGGTTCTTTTGGTGCTGGGAGGAAGAAAACCGAAAGCACTGGGTCAGAGGGTGCAGACTGTGACTGGTCCAGCCAGTGGACATGTAAGGGTGGGCTTCCATTTAAGAAGAACGAGTTCTACCAAAGCCTGAACTTGTAAAAATGAATACATTGCGTTTGGAGGAAGAATTCTTGCTCTAGAAAAGGATGACATTTTGATCATGCGGATGCACCGTGCCTAGGATATTAAAAGCATATGATTCACTAAAGGTCGATCCACTTAGTGTTTTAAGGCGACACTCACTCGTCGCATGATGCAAGCTTCCAGTCCATGGCTGCCGTCTGTGCGGCCCAGTGAAGGGGCCATGCAGCTCCCCACCCTCCCAGAGACCCATGTCTTTGAATCCACATCAGGAGCCAATGAGTCTTGCCCAACACGTGGATTTACTTCCTCATCAAGCTGACCAAGGCACAAATCTAACAAATCACTGCTGATGACGTTGGAACAACAGTCACTTAAGCAGTAAGCATGAGTGCAAGAGAGAGAGGAAAACAGATTTGGGGGATGAATAGCTAAGTTTTTGGAAGTCGGCTTAGTACACCACTGACCTGTTTCATTCTTACAAGTCTGAACACTTTTAACTCTTAAAAGTCAGTATCCCTCAAAAATTATAGCACATCCATAGAGGAAAGGACCATGCCACAAACAAAATCCCCTTCGCCCAAAGGGAGGTGCTGTGCCCCCGCCCGGCTCTCTCTTCCTTTATCCACCCTGGGACGCTCAGTGCGGGCTGACTGTGCTCCAGGGCCAAGTCCAGCAGGTGGAGAATGACAAGGGCGAGGACGCAGACCTTGCCCTCCAAACCCCCGTGGTATTCACACAGTGCCGTGGGCGCTTGATGGCGGGCACCCGGCCAGCCTCCGAGTTAGGCTTCCCCAAAATGGTGACCTCCACGACGGATGCTGGAGGACAAACAGCATGGGGAACAGAGGGAGTTGCTCCGGGCAAGCAAGGAAAGAGTCCGTGCAAAGGCCCAGGGGCTGGTGAAACTCAGGGGTGTGCTGGGCTCGCTGCCTCCTCCCACCCGGCAGGGCACAGGAAAGCCAGCTCTGCTTATCACGGTGGCCATGTGGCTCTGTAAACACCCACTCCTCGAGTCCCCCCGCCTCAGGCAAACCACACATCTGCTTTTATTCTGATTCTCTTTTTAAGCCAAGAAAGAACTCACTCACCGGGAGAGCCCGTCCATGGTTAGTCCAAGGGCTTTCCCGACAGAGCTGCCATGTTTGGCTTGGCTGCAAATCACAAGGCCTTGGTTTCCCAGCTGTCTGGTCCTCTTTGTTCTGAAGGCTTAGCATGGCATTACAGTGGGATGGTTGAACAGGAAAAAAAAAAAGAAGAAGGTCTATTTCTTTCTCTTCGTACAAACAAATATTTGCTTGGGCTTGGGGTAGCTAATCCATAAGTAGAACCAAATGCTTTGGACGTCTAAACAAGCAAATCTCATACCAGGCAAGCCAGTGTCCCTACAAACTGAGGAATTGTTTTTAGCAAGAAACGTTGTGCAGTATGTTTTAAGAGAAAGAGTTTTTCCTACAAAAAAATGCAGAAAATAACTGAACCACTACATTACCTTTAAGGCTGGCTATCACATCACCAAAGGGCAGGCATCTTATGCCACATCAAGGCACATGATCAGTGAAGAGCTCCTAATAGTGTATTACAAACCCAATGCAGAGTTGGGGGGGCGGGGAACGGAAGCAAAAGGGAAGGACTTGAGCTGCGCTTTTGCAATCAACTAGCAATTAGGAAGGACTTGACTTGCTGGGGCGAAGGGAAACAAATCTGGAGGTTCATTTTGCCTGTGAAGTTAAAATTATATTTTTAGTAAATAAAGCTGATGCCATTTAACCATGAACCCAGGTGACGTTTCCCAGTTTGCGGCAGCTTTTCTGCTTGTCTCCTCAAAATACAAACACAGCATTGCCACGTTGCCAGACGAGCAAATGCGGGCTGCCTGGCTGATGTGAGCTGCTGTGGTTTTCCTACAACCTTTGCAATTGCTGTGACGAATAAGATCCCCATAAGGTATACTTTCCCACTGTGCAGTGTTTGTGGACCATGCCCACCTTCTCCAGGTTTGGTATTTATTTGGTCAAGGAAGTTGACAATCTCATTACCTTTCCTTCCATGTTACCAAAAAAAGTTTAATCAGAGTCATGCTGAGAGTTTGGTATGCGCTCAGTGCTATACAAGGGAGCAGTCTCCCCGATGTCAGGTTAACATGTTATGTGTGTGAATTGTTATACTTGAACTTGCTGTGGCGTATTGTCTTGATGCATATATACGGCACCCAGGCTGACTGCAATGGCTTCAAAGCATTTAGTTCCTTTTAAGTGGATTCAGTATCCTTGGAATGTGCTGTTTAAGTGTTTCTGAATTTTCTATGTGCCAATTTTTACAGGTCCATTTGTTCATGATGTGATGTGGTGAACAATCATGTTGGTTTTATGGGGTTTCTTCTTGAAGAAAATGAATGTACATATTACTAAGCAGATGAGTAAATTATTGAAAATATATACTTTACAGATCATGCCCACTGTTAAAAAAATGGATTTATTTTATTTGTTTAATAAAGTGACTGTTCAAATTATAAGAATTTATACTGTCCTTATAAATATGGATGCCATATATTTAAGCGTTGTTCAATCTTGATGTGTGTTCTCCAATAAAATTGTTCAAACTTCTTTCTCTTTAAACACACAACCCCCTAGTTCTTCAATCAGGGTATGTTGTTACCATGTGTCTTGAGAAATGGAGGTGGTAGTTCAGACAAGGAGAGGTGTTCAGACAGCTACCCAGGGTGGACTGGCATAGGGTATGCAGGTTGGCTTCATTCCAGACACAGACAAGGGCCAGAATACAACTGGATCATCAGGTTTACAGGCAGGTAGCAGGGAAGGTGGTAGACACATGAAAATGTTGAATATATTCGAGGCGGATTGTATTAAGTGACCCAAAGCCACAGCGATAAGTTACTGGGGCTCCTGGTCAGTGAAGGTCATAGGCAACACAGTCCAAGAAGAGTGCTTTGATAGAGGTTCTTGTCTGATCGTGGTCTCAGAGCCTGGAAGCCCAAGGGCAACCCTTGTAACCTATTCCCCAAAATGGGACTCCTCAGCAGTGTGGTGTCCTCCCTGGGGACAGGAACGCTGGGGTCAGATTGTCTGGGAGGCATCGCAGGCTCCCAATCCCCTCAACCACTTGTCACCTAAATGCTCTCAAGCCAGCTATTCGACTTCTCTAAATCGTCATTTCCTCATCTCAGAAATGGAAACAATTGCTGTCCATTGGGAGTTGCTGGGATAGTGAGATAAAACAATGCATGGAAAAGTTTAGGAACATGATGAAAATGCCTGACATGTAGTTATCACTCAGCCATTGTATTAATAAGTTGTTCTTTTTCTCATGGATCTTGCTGTTTCTCTTGCGTTTTGACCACCCACAAAGAGGAACACCTCCTTCTTGGTGAGGAGGGATCCTTATTTTCTACCTAAAGTCCTTAGCACCTAAGTCAAATGATAGTGTCACCTCTCTTTTACTTGGGATTTGGGTTTTGCCAAGTGGTGTCATGTCCTACAGATGCCCTGCTGGTCACAATTCAGGCTCACCTGGCATGACCCTGGCCTCATCCTCAGAAGCCCTACAGAGGGGCATGGTGGGAGAACATCCTAAGGTATCCAAAAGTTTGCAAGTGTTCAACCTTTTGTTTTTATGAAGCTAAGAAGTAGCATAACTGGTTTGTAGACTAACATAACTGGATTATCCTGGAGAGTTCTCTTTGGAACTCATTTGTCTTTTGCCCTGGGATGTAGACTATGGATGAGAGAAAAAGTAGAGATGAGATGAGATAGTTGTTCCACTCAGTAGTTCCTATGAAGGTAGAGAAATAATGGGAAGTAGATGGTTACGATGATGTTAGGGCCATATCTCCGCTATGAGATGCGGTAGCACTAACATGAAAGAACTGACCGGCAGAAATGCACCATCTCACTTAACCCTCACAAACAATTCTATAAGTAAATTTTTAATACTATTGTCAATATTTTGGCCTGAAAACATGCATGTTTGTCAAAAATGCTCTCTAGCCAAACTGCCTGGGTTTGAATCCTAACCAGTGATAGTGCCAGTAATATTTGCCAAGCAGCTTTCGGGGGTGGGGGGGGGATAACATAACCACATGATTTACAGCATTCGTCAATTCCCGTAGTGTAAATTCTCCCAAAATGGCCAATTTCAAGTTGCCAACATGATGCTATTGAACATGGTGTTGGGAAGAGGTGTATGGTCGGCTGTCAGAAGCCTGTGTAAGCCAACTTCAGCACACTACTGAGCCCACCCCTGCCCCTTAGTAGTGTATGACTGGAGCCTACCTGTGTGTTCATTTCCCCGTCTGTAAAATGGGGTCATACTAGAAGCTTCCCATTGGAATTCTGTTTAGTTCATAGTAATCATTCTGCGAATGTTAGTGGTTGTTGCTATTGTAAATACAACACTGATTCATGTAGGCACAAGGCACAAACCATCTCAGAACAGCAAAAGTGTTCGTCCATACCCAATGCCTGGTGGGGCAACTTTTCTGAGATACGTGTGGCAACATAACAATCCTCTTTCAGACATGATACAGTTCTGACTCCTTATTTGCACCCATGCTTAATTTGTTAGTCTCTGCTTCAGACTCCAAAGCTGGTGAGTGACAATTCTGGTCCTTTACATTTTGATTTTAACCAAAGGATTTAACGATTCTGCGATCCAGTTTTCTTAGACAAAGAGCCTCTTAATGCCAAATCATTCCGCCAGCCAAGTATTATTATCGCTCCTGTGTATAAATACAAATTGCCTCCAACAGAATTTATAAAAAATAATTATTCTGTTGTATAGGTGGAGGGAAAAAAGCCACTCTGCCTGTACTCACTCCTCACTCGCTATTATGTTCTGATCCACACACTTATTTCAAACATAATACATGCACATGGTAAAATAAATAAGCAAAAGCACTATGGTGTCATGAGGTTGGGATGAGCTCTGGGCTCCTGAATGACACCACGCACCACCCCACAGGTCTCTTCTGCAGAAACTATCCATATAAGGACAAGAGCCAAATAGGAAACAAAGGACAATTTTTATTAATCCTCAGGAGAGCTGTGTTCCCAAAATTGGAGCTTCTCTGCTGAGCTGTTCTGGCTCACTCAGGATTTCCCATACCTGACTTGCTTGAATCTAAAATGTCCCAGTTTGAGGAATGCCACAGACTTAATGAGTCCCTTCAAAATTAATATGTTGAAAGCTAATCCCCAATGTGAAGGTATTTGGAGGTAGGGCCTTTGGAAAGTAATTAGGTCATGGCAGTAGAGCCCTTGTGAATGGGATTTGTGTCCTTATAAGGAAAGACTCCCTTGCCCTGCCTTCCATGTAAGGTTACATCCAGAAGATGGCCATTTATGAACCAGGAAGCTGGCCCTCAGCAGGTATCAAGTCTGCCAGTGGCTTGCTTTTGGACTTCCCAGCCTCCAGAACTGCGAGAAATCAATTTCTGTTGTGTAGAAGCCACTTAGTTTATGGGATTCTGTGACAGCAGCCCAAACAAACTCAGACAAGAACAAACTCCAGTGCCCACATCTATCCAGCTTCATCAGCAAGACACTGACAGAAAAGCTGAAACTGAGATTACGATAGTGACCTGCCTGCTTCTGGCAGGGGGACCCTGATTGTAATGAAATGGGGATGGGAAACAAGTGAGGAAGAGTGGAATCCTGCCCATGAAGAATATGCAGTCCAAGAACAACCAACCAGATTACACGTTACTCTTCATTTGGGTTGGGGAAGGTGGGCCATGAGGGAGTCACAGGGCAAAGGACAGCAGTGAAAGTCAGAAGTTCCTCCCTCTCAGTGGGTGAAGGTGCAATACAAGGAGAGAAGCAGACATTCTTCCCACCCTCCCATGTAGATGCCATACGTGGGTATAGACTGAAAAGTAGTAGCTCTACCAACCTCCAGTTCTACTCCCTACAGGTAACCACCTTACCATTTTCTTGTGAATTCATTCACTTAACAGGTATCTACTTGGACATCTATTACATACCTGTCATCATCTCCAGCCCCATTAATGAACAAAATAGTGAAAAATAAGCCTTTCTGCATGAAGCTTACATACTACAACATCTTCTAGAAATGCTCTAGGCACATGCAAATATGTGGCTCATTTAAATGTCTTTATAAAAACAGAATGGGCCAGATATTCTGACTGGTTGTGTTACATGCATTTCCATAGCTCAGTGGCTGAGCAATTGGTCAGACCTTGACTATCTTAGTTTTGCCTTAACAAACACACCACAGTGTTAAAGCAAAGTCCAGTCTCCTGCCCTTTGTAAAGTTATAGTTTGATATTATGAGTCCCACAAAAAGACTCTGGGTGCTTATTTTGGAGCATTGAACATTTTTAGGGGCCATAAACTTATTTCAACAGTGTTGTCACTGCCTAAAGTATTTTTGGAACTGAACCTTTTTGAGATTGCCTTTAGAGTTAATGTATGTGTAGTACCTTCCCCCAAAAAATCCCTTATTTACTTATTCCTGCAAATAGTACCAGACTTGGCCATGAAAGGCCTTTCTGAAGCACAAGAGGAAGGTGGCCTCATCAGCTGAGACGACACTTTTAGGGGTCCTCCCTGTTGGAATCCGCAGGCAACTGGTGCCAATGAATTAGCAAGATAGCTCTGCCATCCTGTTG
Organism: Mirza zaza; assembly: GCA_008750895.1. Taxonomy (NCBI): domain Eukaryota; kingdom Metazoa; phylum Chordata; class Mammalia; order Primates; family Cheirogaleidae; genus Mirza; species Mirza zaza. The sequence continues at coordinate 139,815 of VSMD01101759.1, forward strand.
GCCAAATGCAAGCCGGAAGGTCAAAACACTATAAAAAGCCATGCTGAGTATATTCAGTGGAAAAAATTAGCTCAATGGTTTTCAAACTTTTTTTTTAAACAGCACAATCCTTTCTTTGCCTGAAATCTTACTCGGAAGCCCAATATGCAAAATAAAGAAATCCAGAGCCATTCTGGAAAGATGTCAGAAGTGGGGTAAAACCTCAACCACTCAGACACACACTCATACTGTCTCCCTGGGGACCCCGGGGGGGGGGCCTCTACAGGGCCTACAGGACCCCCTGGAGTAGGATTTAAGCACCACTGGACTACACATCCTTCCAGGGCCGTGGTTATCCCACCCTCTCATAGACACTCGGCCCACAGCAGGCAGTCACTGAAGTTTCCCAAGTGAGGGAGGAAATCGGGAAGTAAATGGTTCTTGAGGGTTGGGGGATGGAGGGCTCACAAAAGAAGCCTACTAAGGATAGACGGGCAATGGATGGCCCAAGATAATCACCAAACAGGGGCTCACATCTGCCAGAACGATTTCCCCAAGGCTGAAAGCCAGAGCAAGCAGAAGTTGAGGAAGTCCCTGGAAAGGAACAGAGGGCCGCCCTAGCGCTCTTTGAATCGACAACGTGAGTGAGCAGGAGGGAGCCACTGGCCTGGGGGAACCGGGTGGTGGTGACTGATGCAGGAAAGAAGGCAAACACTCAATTTCCATTTCACTCTCTTCTCTAGCAGAGAGAATAATCTATTTTAAAACTAGGGAAGCAACACATGTGTGTAAAACGGACACTTGAGGAAAGCACAGCCAAGCCAGGAGGGTATCAGGAGGGCCCTGGCTCCAGAGCCACATTGGGAGTGCCCAGTGGAGGAGCAGGACCCGGGAGTGGGTCTCTGGGGTGCTCAGTATCCACCAGCTGCCTCCCCTGGGCAAGTTCTGAATACACTGATCAACACAGTAACAGCATCATTCTAAATGTTTTACACATACTGACTCATCTCATGCTCCCAACAGAACTATGAAGTAGCTTCTATTATTTTCCCCCTTTTATAGAAAAGAAATGGAGCCTCCGTTGGGTCTAGGGGTGTGCAGAATTTACACGACAGTAAGTGGCAGCGTTTGGGTCTGAGCCCAGTTACTTTAACTCCAGAGACCAATTTCTTAACCAATATGCTACAATGACCCTGGACACTGGACTCTCAGTTTTATTCCCAATAAAGAGTCAAGTGGAAGGATACAGCTTTTATCTTTGTGAGGGACGTCCTGTAGGCAATGCAGAAACAGGGTCCATGGGATTGGAGGGAGTCTGCCCCAGGGTCAGGCAGCCTGGAGCAGCAGAAGGGGACCCGCTGCTCCCTGGGCAGGTGACTCACGAAAGGAGTCTTTGCACTGATCTTGTAAGTTTATTTTTTCCAAGTTAAGCAAGCAGACTAAGCTACTCCTTCATGGGACAGATGGAAGAAAAGTTGAGGGGTCAGGAGGACTCACTCCCTCTAACATCGAGCACACAGGAAGCTCAGAAAGGACATTGCAAGAGGGACTCAGAGTTGGTTAAAGTCAGGACAGTACAAATACACAGTGATTAACAAAGTGGAGGGGCTGAATGCCTGCAAATGGTCTAAACCAGGAGATACCCTGAGACTGAAGAAGCTGCCAAAGGTGGAGCCAAGGGCTGGCCAGGGTCAGCAACCAGCACATGCACAACACCTTTTTGTAAAAGGCACTTTGCACACACTGTCTAACCTGCTCTTCCAGCCAGATTTTAAAGCCCATAGTATGTTCCTTTTACGGATGAGGAAACTGAGGCATAGCACAGTCAAGCACCTGCTCACAGTTTATTTAGCTATCAAATGCCAGCATCATGTTTCTTCTCTCCCTGTAACAACCTTCCTTCTTGGGAAAGGAGAAAGAGAAACTTGCTGCAATGCAATGCTGCCCTAAATTAGAGCAATGGCTTTGCAAATTCTCTGCCTTACATTATAAAGCTCTTAATAAAATGTTTAACGTGGTTTCCCTCCAAAAGCACATTTACTTTCCACAGTGGACAGTCTCACATCTGGAAATCAGGACACATGGTTTTAAAAATATGACAGGATATTTAGATTTGGGGAATACCTAGACATAGAGTTGTGGTCACTCCACGAGTCAGTCTCCAGTTCCCAAAATAATCATCATCAGTCTCCTGTGCTCTGCTACATTAAGTAGCCCCAACCTAATTTCGTGATACCATGAGAAAGCTGATCCGAACTGATTTCCTGACTTCCTGATGAGGAAGCCAATGAGAGACCCAGCCCCAGTAAAATGTGGGCACCAGTATCAAGGCATTGAAGGCTGTTATTCCTTTTGCAGCCACTTCTAGCCTCAACCCTGGAAGGCTCTTTTAAGAGCCTTCAGAGCTGAAATTCTCCAGATAATAAATATTGCTTCCAGAAAATTTCCTCTCAGAATTCATCTCCATAACACATTTTTTAATTACTTGCAAAATTATAACAGCACCAGACTTAATACCCTTACGGCCGGTTAACTGGTGATTGGAGAGTTGCTGATTTAATCATGGCTTATGGAACCCCCTCCCCACCCTGTGAAGGGCAGGAGGGATCCTGTCACTTTGTAATAAATATTGAATAAGGGAACCTAGGGACTCTCCTCTCCAGCCTCGGTATTTTGCAGCAGTGGTGACATCACGTCCTCACAGCATGCCTGCAGCTATTAACCCAGAGGAGAGGACACAGGAACAAAGCAAGAAAGACAGGACCCTCACGTCTCGGGCACCAGGTCCCCTGCACTGCTTTGGACTGAAATTACGTGATCAAAGCTCACTAGAAAATGAAGAAATTCTACCATGGTGGACAAGCTCCACTTTCTGACCTGCCAGAGTTAGAGGCTGTCTATACAGGCAAGAGGAGGCCCTGCACGGGGGCCTTGACCTTCAGAAACCTTACTTTGGGCATAGTAAGAAATCTGTGAGGCCAGAGCAGCCCCTTCCCTTTTTAGAGCTGTCCAGGTACTCTAGACCCCAAAATTCCTGCCCAGATGGCTCTAAGATTGCTTACAGAGTAAACCGAAGTCCACGTAGGTGACCACCAGTGCCCTTGGAAATATCAAGAGAAGCATCCCCACCTCCTGGGATGCCTCCATGTTCTGAGTCTCCCCTCTCATTCTTTCTTCTTTCCTCGTCCAACCTGGGACCCTTGCTTCTGCCCTTGGTTTCCCAGCTCAGTCATCCTCCCCTGGCACAGCCCAACAAAACCAACACTCTGCCCCCAAAAGAGTCATTGCCAATGCTTGTAGAACACTCCACAGTACCAGGTTATATGCTGGGATATAAGAAGAAATAGGGTTTAGTCATTTGCCCCTGGTTCCTGGCAAAGAGCTCCTACAACCGTTGGAATTTCCAGAGTGAGTAGAGTGTCTTTTGGTCACACCTGAGCTCACGCTAATGAAGCAAGTTAGGGTGGGACCCCTAGATAGCATCAGGATGTGGCTGGTCACTGGAAAAAAACCAAGGGATCAGAGGGTTGAAATTTTCAGCCCCATCCACTGACCTCCATGAAGGAGGGGGTGCTGGGGACTAAGCTCTATAAAAACTCTTGGACAGGGAGATTTGTTGAGCTTCTGGTTGGTGAGCACACCCCGGTGCTAGCAGCGCACTGTGCCCAGGAAGGGCGGGAAAGCTTTGTGCACTGACACCCCCCATGCCCTGTCCCACACATCCTTCCATTTGGGCCTTTCCCTTCATAATAAACTGATGAACATAAGGAAAGTGTTTCCGCAAGTTCTGTGTGCGTGTGGAGCGGCAGGTCCAAGGACAGGAAGCACATGCATGGGGACGCTGGGCAGGAAGATCTACTACTGCTGCCCCTAATGGAATCTTTGGACTTCAAGACAAAGAGGTTATAAAAACAAATCCGAATCCCAGGGTAAGGGAAGGGAACAGAGAGCAGGTCAGAGCTGCTGCAGGAGACACTGTCTAGAAAATGTCCTGGAGCAGGAGGGGAATGCAGGTGGAGCGAGGCCACTGCAGGGAGGACACTGCACAGGGCCTGGAGCCAGTGTTGCTACTCCCTCCCTGACTCCGTGACAGATGGTGTGGGAGTCTGCGTGGACTCCGCAGCGCCACTCACTCCTCTTTCCCAGACGCCAGATCCCAGAACTGGCCATGGTGTCATGGAGAATCCAGCATCCTTAAGCCACACTGGGTGCTGGACCAGAGTGGAGAGAGTGATCTCCTAGATTCCTGTCCCCCCAAACATTACTCTCACCTTGTTCCATCTCTGGCAAAAGACCCAGAAGCACAGGCTGGGTCTAGCTAAATTAGAGTCCACCAATTCTAGCCACCTATGAGTCATGGTTTTCCGAAGTTCCATGCTTCCTTCTAGTCTCTTCTGTTTGGAAAACAGAAGCAATTTCAGAACCAGATGTGACCTTTGCAGCAGCTTCCAAAACAGTCACTCCCTCCCTTATTTGCCTGGAGATCCCACACATGAGATCCCACACAGCAGATCCCACACACAGAATCACACACACCGGATCCCACACATAGAATCACACACACCGGATCCCACACACCAGATCCCATACACCAGATCCCACACACCATATCCCACACACCATATCCCACGCACTGGATCCCACACACCGGATCCCACGCACCAGATCTCACACATGGGATCCCACAAACTGGATCCCCCACAACAGATCCCACGCACCGGATCCCACACACCATATCCCACGCACCGGAGCCCACGCACCGGATCCCACACACTGGATCTCACACACAGGATCCCCCACACCAGATCCCACACACCGGATCCCACACACCATATCCCATGCACCGGAGCCCACGCACCGGATCCCACACACTGGATCTCACACACAGGATCCCACACACCAGATCCCACACACAGGATCCCACAAACTGGATCCCCCACACCGGATCCCATGCACCAGATCCCACACACCGGATCTCATACACAGGATCCCACACACCAGATCCTACACACAGGATCACACACACCAGCTCACACACAAGATCCCACACACCCGAGCCCACGCACAGGATCCCACACACCAGATCTCACACACAGGATCCCACACACTAGATTCCACACACAGGATCACACACACTAGATTCCACACACAGGATCCCACACACTGGATCCCACACACAGGATCACACACACACCAGATTCCGCACACCAGATCCCACACACAGGGGACTCAAGACCATGCTGATCCCCTACGACCATCCCAGCCTGGGTCATAGCTGTCCCTTGGTGATTCTTGGAGAAGGAAGCAGACAGAAAATGGAAAGAAAAAAAGAGGAAGAGGATCCGTGGTTTCCCTTTTCTAGGCTATCAGCAAACCTAAGCGAGTTGCTGCCATAAACCAAAATTCCTTTGGGAGATATCGTACAATAAAGGGTTGACTTGTATCCAGGTTGGTTGTTTTATTTGGGGTGGAGGGCAAATCCATCAATTAAAGGAAGTAACTCCTGTCTCATTTGAAACAGTTGTAACTACTTATAATTTTTAGTAATATAAATTGTGGCCCTTCTAGTTCACAGGTCATTTCTGAGGACTCTTCATTCTGTCTCTTCCAAACATGAAAAAGACTTTAAAATGACATTTTCAGTCTCCATCCTTCTCTTGATCTCCAAGCTCCTTTTACCTCAAAGCCAAGTTCAATGTATGCTCTGTCTAATGACACAGTCTCCATCTGCCCTTTATAAGAAACACTCTCCGAAATGTGTGGCCACATCCCAGCCCCCTGCTCCTCATTCTGGAGAAGCACAAAGTGGTTGAGCTCGTGGCCTTTGGCATCAGATTGCCTGGGTTCAAACCGCAGCTCTGATACTCACTAGCTGTAAAGTATCCACTCTTTGCTTCAGTTTCCTCATCTGTAACATGAGGATGCTAACAAAAGCTCCTACTTTGCAGAGTTGTTGCAAGGATTAAATGAGATAATATATGTGAGGGGTTCAGACACATAAATGGCCTGACACACATGGATCACTAGGTTGGTGTTGGCTGTCATTCCAGTTACGTCTCTAAGTGGGTAACAAATCCCAGGCTTGTCTAAGCCAGGTGCCACTGCTGTCCCAAGTGACACTAAGCCAGCGCCTCGGGCTCTGTAGCGTGCTTCTCCAGAAAGTCCTGCCGCTCTCTGATTTTGGGTCCTTGGACAAATATCACTAGCTTATGAGAAACACAAGCATCTATTTTTTTTTAATTTCCCTACTACAGTAGTCCCCACCTAAATCTATTTCTCATGGAGTGCCATGGCCATCTGTCAACCGGGCCAAGGAACAAGATAAAAAGGAATGAAGAGACAGGCTAATAAATGCCTCTCCCACCTTAAAAGCTTGTGCACTGGAGGTCTCTCTATTTGAATCCACCGTGACTTAAAAGTGGGATCTCTGTTCAAGTGAGGACCAAGTCTTTCCTGCTTCTCTAGGAAACAGCCTACAGGTAAGTGATCTGCCCAGCCCGATTCTGCGCCAGCCCTAGAATTGACAGCTCATCCCCAGCAACAGCAAATGCTCCTTTGAGAACTTCCCGCAAGAGCCTGCCTTCTTCCCATGGGAATTCGCCAAAGACGAGAGCATCTGGCCACCACTGGCAGGAACAGGAGGAACTGAGCTGCACACATCCCAGCTCCTGGGGGAAGACGCTTCTGCCACCCAGCAGTGTAGGTGGGTGCTGGTGATGATTCTGTTGGGAGGGTGGTCGGGATCAGACACCTCACATTTTATCTCATCCACAGCTCTCCCCGCTGGGTTTCCAAGCCATTTGGGCAAAAGGGACAAGGTCAGGCAAGTGACAACTAATCACTACTAATGAGGATTTGGCCCAAGCCCTCCTTGACCTCCCGCCTAATCAATCATGTCCCTCCCTGCTTGAAACCCTCCAAACGACTTCTTGTTGCTCTTAGGATCAAATCCAAAATCCATACAAGTCCCTGGCTGAACCGGCCTCCCTTCCCCTCCGCTCTGCTCTCCACCCCTCTTTCTTCCAGCACCTTGAACTTAGTTTCCCCTCCTGCCTGTCTGGAGAGCTCCTGCCTCTCCACACACACTCAGCCTCTTTCTACGCATCCTTCAGATAACAGCCTAAGCACCTCCAGCCCCTTCCCGACCCCAAACTATTAGTAGGTCGCATCCTCTTTGTACACATTCCTGCAGCATCCTATACTTCTTTGCTGCACTCATTAAATTGTAGTGAAATAACTACTTTGTATGCATTGGCCAACATCTGTCTCCCTAACTCCACTGTGAGCTCCGTGCAGTCTGGCCAGGACCACGTCTGTGGGAATTCTTCTTATAGCTCTTTTGTCCCGTCCAATGGCAAAAGCTCAGAAAGATCTGACTGGGTGAATAAATTAAGTAGGATCCCTGTTTTAATACTAACCAAAGAACTTGTAATTTCCTGTCCACTCTGCCTTTACAGTTTTCTATCCTTCTTGCAAATATGTCAGTCTCAGACTACCCCCCCACCACCACCAAATGACTTGAATATTCTTTTCAGCCTTCTCCAGCCAGGACTCCCACAAACAAGAATTGGAATACAGTTAGCCCAGCCCTGTTATTATATTTCTTTCATTATCATTCTGACATGTTTTCTGTTCCCATCCCCATAAATCAATCTCTCCTACGTTTCCCACAAGCCATCAGCCTTGACCTTTGAGATGCTGCTGTTTTCCCCAGAAAGCTCTTGGCTCTTAAAAGAAAAATGAAAGCCATGAAATCTTCTCCATACCATACTGTCTTTGCCTTTGCAAAACGAATGGGCTGCAGAGAAATGTCTCCACTGGTAACTCCTGGATCCTGGTCCCGGATCAGATGAAACCACACTGTGAGGCCATGGTATGGATATAAGCAAACCTCACCCCTAAACTAGGTCAACTCCAACAGCACTTCCAGCATTAAGGCTCTGTATTTCCACAATTATATGTTACTCACAGGAGGAGAGAGAATAGGGGGTTCGTCCAGAGTTAGATAAGGATCTGGAGTCAAACTTAGATTCAAATTCTGGAAGTCTCTTTGCCAGCTGTGTGGACTTGACTGGTTCCTTAATCTTGCAAAGTCAAGTCTGTGAGAGGAAGAAGGCAACACACCATGTAAGGTCATTGGGGGAATGAAATCGTTTCTGTGACTATTTGCAACACTTCCTTCTTCATTTGCAGGATCAAATCCCTTCATCCCACCACACAGACGGCCCTTCCTAACTCATGCAGGAGCCGTCCATAGATTCGTCCCGAATGACCGACCATGGAACGGACTGCACCAAAGAGGAGGGAGCAAAATATGTCAATCGTAGGGCGGGGCCTTAGGGATCCATCATTTAAAGAAATAGTCTCCCCAAATTAATTAAGCACAATAATCGCAAATATCGGGTTACAGTTTTAAAATTTTCTACTGGAATTTTCATGATACCTAAAATTCTGACCAATTTTGTTTTAAATTTTTGACTCATTTTGTTTCAAAATTTTCAACCAGTGGTGTGCATGTCATACAGGTGGAGTATAAGAGAAATTGACACGGGGAAACCATGGTCCTTGATAAAGCAGAGATAAACCAGAAATAACCTGGTTGTTGCAATTCCCTACTGTCTGGTGGCCGCTCCATCTCCAGGATCATTGCCCTGCGTAATCTACTGGCTGACACCACTGTGTTCGTGTCCTACGGCTGCTGTAACACAGTATCACAAATTTGGAGGCTTGAAACAACAGAAATTTATTCACTGACAGTTCTGAAGGACAGAAGTTTACAATCAAGGTGTGGGCAGGGTGGGTTCCTTCTGGAGGTTCTGAGGAAGAGCCTGTTCTATGTCTCTCTCCTAGACCCTGGTAGCTGCTAGCAGCCCTTGGCTCACAGTTGCATCGCTCTGATCTCTGCCTCCGCCTGCATGTGGCCTCCTTCTCTGTACCTCTGTGTGCCTCCTTTCCTGTCACTTTTAAGGACACCTGTCATTGGATTCAGGGCCCAAACTAATAGAGGATGATCTCGTCTTGAGATCCCTAACTTAAAAACACCTGCAAAGACCTTTATTCTAAATAAGAGTGTAGTTTGAGTTTTCACATGGACATCATGTTTTCGGAGTATACCGTTCAACCCACTACACCCACCGACGGCATTTTTCTCAAGCATTACTTAGAAGGCAATCCTCAGTAGTAGTACATAGCCTATAAAATTAATCGCAGACTCTTTAGCCTGGTTTTCGGTGCCTTGCACAATCCGACCTCAACCTGTATTTCAATCTTTAATCTGGGAGAAGACACAAGACTCCTGGGTTGGAGACAAAGGACTTTATTACTCATGGCACAGACTTACACAAAAAAAGTATTTATTGTTTACCTGGAATTAAAATTTAATTGGACATTCTGTACTTTTATCTGCTAAATCTGGCAAATTTAGGCACAGCATGAGCATCAGCAAATGTGTGTCATTTGGTGGTCAGGGGCTTATATCCATGGCAGACCCAGAAAGACAGGCAGGACAGCGAGAGATCTGCAGGTGCAATGGCAGCAGCATTGGCAGGTGGCTGAGGCACTGCAAGCATCTCTTCCCCCTACATTGAGTCAACACTTCTGCCAGAATTATCTGCTCACTGCCGTGCTACAATCTCCTCTCCCACATCCACCCTTAGAATGTCGTCTTTCTGTTTTTCTTACCCTTTGTGATGCATCTAAAATCCCAACTTCTCCAAAAAGGCTTTCTTGATGACATCTGGCTGAAGGATCAGTATTTATTCTATTATTTGTACCTTCCATTTAAGGTGCACTTGTACTGCCTGTTGATGCCTTTTTTGTTTGTTTATATTGGAGCAATTTCTTCGACTATATTGTTATTACATATAACTGTTCATATGTTTCAGCATCGTCTCTCCCTAAGTTCTACGTAGGACAATTTTTTCTTAAATGCTTTGCATCCTCCCTTTCCTGCAAGGAACCTTTGTTACTTTGATTGAGAGAGTGTATTAGTCAGGGTTCCCCAGAGAAACAGAAACAATAGGACATACATATACAAAGGAAGAGATTTATTATAAGGAATTATCAATAGCTCACATGATTACAGAGGCTAAGAAGTCCAAAGATTTGTGGTTGGCAAGCTAGGGACCCGGGAGAGCTGATGTATAGCTGCAGTTCAAGTCTGAAGATCTAAGAACCAGGAAAGCTCAGGGTCTGAGTTCTGGTCTAAAAGGCAGCAGGCTCGAGACCCACACAGAGCAGGTGTTCCAGTCGAGTCTGAGGCTGGAAAGGATCTGTGTCCTAGTCCATCAGTCAAGCAGGAGGACTCCCCTCTTACTCAGCCTTTTTGTACCATGTGCATCTTGAATTTATTGGATGAGGCCCATCACATTAGGGAGGGCAATTTGCTATACTCATTCTACTGATCCAAATGTTAATCTAATCCAGAAACACCCTTACAAACACACCAAGAATAATGTTTGACCAAATCTGGGCACCCTGTAACTCAGCCAAGTTGGCACATAACATGAGCCATCACAGAGAGATACACATGGGTAGCAGTTGGCCCTGACTCTTCTAATGAATAAGGCATCACAGAGCCCTCAAATCAGAGAGTAGGCATCTTGGAACCACTAAATCTTTCAGCAGGTTGGCTTTAGCTATAATTTGAATGAGATGTTTTTCCAGAATCCCCCTCTGTAATGCAGGGGTGGGGAGGTGGGCGGTGGTTGCTCTTCCTCTAGCAGTTCCTGAAACAGGAACAATGAAATGGAGCAATATTTATGCGCAAACCAAGCAACAATGTAAATATCATTTGACCTCTTATCTTCTCAGCCCACATCCCAGATGCAATCAGCTCTGACAATTTATGCTTGAGAGAGAGGGAGACATTAAGCTATTATAATAGATTCGAAAAGAAATACTTTGAAATCTTCTTGAGAATTGCTACATTGATGCTGATGTGCTATACCTGGAAGGTTACTTTAACTCAAGTAATAAAAGCCTAACGCCCTGTGCTTTGCACATAACATGTAATAAATATTGTTGAATCAATGACTATAGAATATCCATTTTTACTTTTATGCTCACACTGCTAAAATACTCATGTCCTGTGAATGTGGTATTGTATTTCATTTCATCATTTAGGGAGATTTATAGAGAAGAATAACTCTTTGATACTGTGATTAATACTATGAATGGAAGTGCAGTGAAAATAAAATAAACTTCCTTAGTATAATAATCTATCTTCCCCTGCCTCCTCCTCTGAGCTCTACATAATGTTTATCTAACACTACATTTTTTTTTACACTTGGCTCAAAAAGTTTTCCCGTGACATCTCCCAGTGCCTTTGATTTCCATTTATTTTAGGATAATGCTACTCTGTGCCTGTATCTGTGAATCTCCAGCAATAATTTAACTCCTTTTAAGTAGCATTTCTTATCCATTACGTGCTGAGCAGCAAGCTACAATTCATGAGCTTATAAATTAAGAATACGCCACCATACCTGTATCTGTCAGGGTCTAGCCAGGAAAATAGGCACCGCTCTAAATACTCCAAAGAGAAATATTTTGTATAATGCAGGGATTTGGTTTAGATGTGTTTTAATGGCTTGAAGGACAAAAGAAAGAAGGGTATAGGGAGAGGCGGGGAGAACAAAAGAAAGAGAAGACTTGTCACTCAAATGTCCAGAGGATTGCCTTCATCTCTGGCCTGGAACCCCTAAGCACACTGTAGGTAGTCATTGCCACTGCTGTCAGCTCTGAGCAGGTCACCAGGAGCATGTGCCCACCCCCTAGTGAAAAGCACCTAGTGGCTATAGCCATGGATGGGTGCAGTGCAGCTATGGTGGCAGCCACCTGCCAATGCTGCCACCACTGTACCCACCAATCTCTCACTCTCCTGTCTGCTCTTCTGGGCATGCCAAGGATCCAAGGCTCTGACCACCAACTAGCCCAAATACACTTATGCTCATGCTATGTGCTGTGCCTAAATTTGCCAGGTTTATTACAGCAAGCAAAAGAACAGGATGTCCAGTTAAATTTTAATTTCAGATAAACAATAAATAATTTTTTAGTAGAAGCATAACTGAACTAAACTGGGTTCGTTTGCCCACACACAACAGAAAGCCAAACACAGAAGCACACAGAAAGCACCCTGGGCCCTGGACTGAATTCGTAAGGCAGACAGGCCATAGGAGCTGGGGGCCTTGGGAAATTCCTGCAGCTGTGTGGGCTCGGACCCAGTGGAGTTGGGGTGCATGTGACCCAATGAGACACTACCAGCTGAGGCCAAGCCAGTGGCTGTGTCACTGCCCTCCCCCTCAACTCCAAGCAGCTCAGGGAGTCTGCTTCCAGCTTGGGAAAAGTAAGGGAAAAAGTCATAGGACTTCGTTGTGCAGTTTGAGCACCAGCTCAGTCACAGTGAAATAAAGATAGCTTGATAGCAGACTCCAGAAGCCCCGGAGTCCAGCCCTTTGTGCCTGGAAGGCATTTCTGGACCCACTCTTGGCCAGAAGGAAACCTGCTGCCCCGAGGGGAAGGACCCAGTCCTTGCAGGATTCACCACTCGCTGGGTGAAGAGCCCATGAGCTTTGCATAAACATGAGAGGTAGCCACGCAACAGTCACCGCCAGCTTCGGGTGAGACTCGCCTGGTTTGGGGTGTGACCTGGTGCTGGTGTCCGTGAGGGAGTGCCCATGTCACTCCTCCCCCTGCTGCAGCAGCCCGGCACAGATAGGGAGGGAAGAGAGTGAGAGTCTTCGCCTGGTCATCCAGAGAGTTCTCATGTCGCTCACCAGAGTCCACCACAGCCGTACCACTAGGAGCCTGCAAGAGTCGCAGCATTACTGGGCTTGGGGCGCCCCCAGTGCTGATATGGCTGCAGTGACCAAAGACTGAGGTCGCAACATGTAATTCCCTTTGACTATCCTGCAAGACTTCTCAAGGAGGACGGGTCCCACAAGCCCAGACTGCAAAGAGTAAAATAAATAGCCTGCTTTGATGAATTCACATTGTATGCCTGTAGCAAAACATCACATGTACCCTATAAAGATATCCAACTATTATGTGTTGATAATAATTAAAAATAGAAAATGAATAAAGCAATTTAACGCTGGAGACCATAACAAAGGAAGAATGGTTATGACCTTTGCCCTAGAGAACTAAGTAAAAGCACCAACGGAGGGCTGCGAGAAGGCAGAGGTTAGTGTGAACTGGAACGTCAAGGGGAGCCTGGCCCCCACGCAGGACTCTGAGGACGGGAGAGCTCTGATAGGCAGGGCAGGAAGGAGGTGGGAGGGAGGCACATCATGTGGGGTGAAAAAATTAGCGATTATGCAAAAGTGAGAGTGAGCAGAGCGCATGTGGGGGTAGTGGAGGCTGGAGAACAGGGTTTCCCTTGGAATTCAGTGGCCAATGGGTCGGAGGAGCGGGAAATCATCTAGCAGAGATCTGGGTTTGATGTAAGAGACGATAGGGGGATATGGATATTTGCTATTCAGAGAAATTCTACACTGAAAATAATGACGCTTTGGAAAGATGAACCTGACCTTCATAGCTAGAATGGGTTGAACAAGGATGACTGGACAAGGAACTCCAAATCCTGCTTTAGAACCTCAGATTCATTGCTTCCTGCGCTAGCTTTGATGTTGGTTCCTTTACCATTATCGACCACATGCATATATAGGACCATAGCATCGCTTGCTTCTTGATATACAAGCGTGCAGATCTCAGAGAACTGGAAAGACACTAAAGTCTCAGACCCACTGTAGAACTGGGTCTGTACCTACCCAAGCCTACCCCTGACAACGTGGATGGCTACACGGCCAAGTGTCCCTGTTGCCAGAAGGACACTTCCGCAGTCTCGGGTGTGCGGCCTGGTTATTTTTAGGTGAACCCAAAACTGTAATATCACCGAATCCCTTGATGCATTCTGCACATCCAAAAGAGGCAGTGGAATTAAATTATGAAGCTTCATTTTCATATTCTTGGTCTCCTAGCATTACCCAGCGAGGCTTGTACTTCCATTAGAGAACACTCAGCTACGAATATTGTCCCCAGATGCATTTGCATGTGGCCCTGCGACACTGATGCGTTCCAGAGGCTTTGTCACAATTGCCCTTCCCTCGGGTCTGAATGTGAAGACCAGGTTTGACAGCAAGAAGGGGATATTCACTGAGGAAATGGAAGAGAGAGGATCCATCCAGCAGGGGAGATGATTCTGCCTTCACAACCAGCTCCTAAAAGAGAGAGAGATGAGGCTATGATTTCCTCAAGGTAAATGGCCCCAAACCCCTGCCACAGAGGCATGCCATAAAGACTCTCAAATTTTATCCTCAAAGCTTTCTCATGTTCCCCACGGTGAACTGCCTCCGTGTAGACAGCACCTTAATTAGAACCTCGCTGTTGTTATAATAGTCCTGGTTCAGTGATGATCTTACACACACACACACACACAAAAAAGACAGCCTTCATCGTTCGCTTGAAATCCTGTTTTTGCCCAGGGACATCTGGCAGCAATCATCATTTAACTCATTTGGACCGAATGAATGGGATCTTCTTTCCTCCACCGTGTGCAAGCCCTTAAGTGCGGGCATTGGAGGTTCTCACATGTCACAGGATGCTGCTCTGTGCCAAGAAGCCTTGTTCCCTATTTTTAAGCTCTTCGAACAAGCCCATTTTAGGATATTTTCTATCTGGACCGGCTTTTCGGTAATTTACACCACCTGTTTGCCTTTTAAAAATGATGTATCGCTTTTGCACTTTTGGGTCGCCTTTCTGCATCTCCCGTTGGAATGTCCTTGGGTCTCTATACGATGTTCCGCCTTGTTCCGTGAAAAAGGCAGCCGCCCTCCTAGGCTTATTTGAAGGAACATGCTAGAATGGCATGGAGGATCTGCACCAGGGAAATCTTTGGGGCATTGGAATTGTCGTGTATCCTGTTTGTGGTGGGTGATTCGTGAGTCTACAGATGTGGGGAAACGCATAAAAATGTACGCCAGAAACAAAAGGGAAGACTACTGTGTATAAATATTTTAAACCCCAGTGCCCAGGCCATAGCTAGACTCATTAACTCAGAACTTCTGGGTGGCAGCCAGGGAGCCACATTTTTTTAAAGCTCCTCAGGAGTTTGCAGTGTGCGGTCAAGGCCAAGAAACATGTGTCTATGCGGTAACACTCGCGTGACACGGGGGATCGCTGCTTTGTCCCAGCCTGGCGCGCACTTCCCAGAGGCAAACTCCACCAGTCGGACCCACCTGCTGCAGCCTGGGAGGAAGGTCAGCTTTTGCAATTTGATTCTCCAAGAGATGCTTTTCCTTATGGACAGTGTGGATGTCTTTCCTCGGTGCCCATAAACAGTCCGGTGAGATGTAAATAAGACCAGGGCCCCGTGTTTCCAGGCTATTCCAAATTTGCTCTGATCCCTCCCCTCCCCCAACCACAGAAGGTAAAAGACATTAAAAATTGGCATATGGGATCAGAGACCAGGGAGGGCTCTGCGGGGGGTTAATTGTATGCATCAATGTGACTGGGCCACCGGCTGCCCAGATGTAATTCTTGGTGTCACTGTGACTGTGCTTTTAGATGAGATTAACATTTGACTTGGTAGACTAAGTAAAGTAGATTGCCTTTCCTGGAAGGGGTGGGCCTCGTCTAATCAGTCAAAGGCCTGCATAGACAAAAAAGGCTGTCCTTTAACTAGGACAAAATGACTGGGCTCTTCCTGAGTCTTGAGCCTGGTGGCCTTCATGCTGGAGCTACACCTCCAGC
Organism: Mirza zaza; assembly: GCA_008750895.1. Classification (NCBI taxonomy): domain Eukaryota; kingdom Metazoa; phylum Chordata; class Mammalia; order Primates; family Cheirogaleidae; genus Mirza; species Mirza zaza. The sequence continues at coordinate 155,541 of VSMD01101759.1, forward strand.
TCTCTTGGGTCCCCAGCTTGCCCATTCACCCTGTGGATATCGGGACCTACCAGTCTCCATAATGCTATGAGCCATTTCCTTATCATAAATCATATATAATCACAATTTGGGGGTTCTGTTTCTCTGAAGAACCCTAAGGTTCCCAAAATACATAGCCACTGGCCAAGTAGTCCTGAATTATAGCAGCTTAAAGGTAACAAGGAGCCACTGAAATGGACTTTCTAGAAAGACTACAGGGAATGTGGTTGGCTCACACCCCTTGCCTGCTATGGTCTCTGCTCCAAGAACCCACCTTGGACTCTCCGCACACAGCCCTCACGGAGACAGGGTCACTACTCCAAACGTAAGAGCAGTGAGGAGAAGGGACACATTCTACCGCTTTGCTCCTAGAGCATGATGAATCTACTCTCTTTGGAACAAACTCAGGCAAGTGGGTTCAATCAGATCATTGCTTGTTGCTTCCATTTCAGTTGTTTTGTTTCCTCCTGGGGAATATCTGACACTCTGAGCCTGGCTCTTGCTTTGCTGTCCTCAGTAGCTACTGTCCACTCTCACGTTATCTTGGTTAAAGGTCCTTATGCTTTTCCTCTGCATCCCAGGAGAGATCTTAACATTCGTTCTCCACTTCAATGGTTCCATGGTTTGCAATGTCCACCCTGCAGTTTCCTGCCTTCTGTGTGCCTTGTGATTCACCTCCTGCATTTTTAATTGATTTGTGGTGATTCCTTAATCTACCCAACCAACTGCCTTTCTATCTCAGCCTCTTAGATTTTTATTGCAGCACGTGCACCCATTACAAATTTTGTCCCTTTGTCATGAAAGCCATGTCTTCTTGCATCCTATCATGCAAAGAACTCCCCACCATGTTCTTCTAGTTCTGCAGCAGGTTGTTTCAGACTTTACCTACCAGCAGAATCTTCGGGAAGATGTTTGCTCTCCTATCTTTCGTGGTAGGATTTCATAAGCCCCATGATGAAATGTTTTCTATTGACTTATTCAATGAAAGAGAAGATACCCATCTGGACTCAGTGTTTACTAAAATTCAAGGTGTGTGGACTGTCCTTGGCCCTGAACGCTCTCTACGAAGGTACTAGCCGAATTTTATTTTCAAATATGCAGCTGGCAAGGAGTTGATAGATTTCAGCTTCTGAATCAATTTCCATGTCTAGGAAGCTTTTATCTGATGTGATTCTGTTAAGCTAAAATGTCATCAAATTTTATTTCCAGAACCTGGCTCTCTGATACTGTGTATAGATAATGCCCATATAAAACTACCATCCCCCAAATGTGCTGCTTTTGAGTTCTCTGACTCTCAAAGAGAGTCAGTACAGGGGTGGCAAGAGTTGGGGGTGCTAATGGATTCAGGGGAGGCCGCTCATAAATTGATTTTTGGCACCTCCTTTTCCTCCAGATAAATATCATATACAAGCCCAGTATCGAGAACATAAAATATCTAGTTAAAATGGGGTGCTCACCTCTTCTCCTCATGGGGGACCCCCAAGTATGACCACAAATCCCAGGACTTCGAGGCTCACAATTGGAAAATCACTGAAATGAGCCCGTGATGCACATGTTTGTCGATATTTTTAGTGGTTATAAATATTCATCCATTGAGAGTGGATTTGATTTTCTGAAACAACCACTAGTCATTCAGAATGGGCTATCTTCCCCAAGTGAATGAACAAGCTGGGCACCATCCTTTGGATTCTTAAAAATAAAATAAAACCAAAAAAGTGAGAAAAATTTAATTTAAAAAAGGCTACTGTTCTCACAAGGCTTATAAACTGATGGTTTCAAATGACAGCAATCATGGGGGAAAAAAAACCCTACCAATTGTTCAAACAATGACCTTATCTGGAATAAAGGAGTAGACTTCTGAATTGAGTCCTTTCAGAGAAAGCACTTATTTGAGTCAGTGATTTCTGACATGTTTATTTAAAAAGCAGTCCCATGGCTTAAGGAAGCAGTATCAAATGTTGGAGAAAACAGATGTTTTATATTCAGACAGACCCAGGTTTGAGGCCCAGGTCTGCCACGTGATACGTATATAACCTCAGTCAAGGGACTTCACCTCTTTGAACCTAAGTTTTCCCATCTGTAAAATGGGAGTAAAGAGACATTTTCCATCAGAGAAGATACACAGGGCCATGTGGAGATGTTCAACATTATCACATTCAGGGAAATGTAAACCAAGATTACAAGGAGATGCCATTTTATACCAATTTGGTGAGGAAAAAATGTAAAAAGTCTTAAAATACCAACTGTCGGAGAGCATATAGAGCCATTGAATTTCTTATACTCATAGATACATAAATGTGTGCAACTATACTGAAAAACAGTTTGACGTTATCTTATAGAGTTGCACATGTGCATATCCTGTGACTCCAATTTAACTCCCAGAAATGTACACAAGAGAAAGGTTTGCTCACGATCAACAAGACACACACACAAAGCAATACCACACACACACACACACACATACACGAGCAATGTTCACAGCAACACCATTACAAAACTAAAGCCCTGGAGATAACCCAAATGCCCATCCACTAGAGAGTAGATAAGTTTTTATATAGTCACACTCTGGAATATAACACAGATTATAAAATGAACGAGCTCCAGCAATCTACATATGGAAGAATCTTAGCAAAATAATATTGAATGTGAAAAGCAGGTTTCAGGCCAGGCGCAGTAGCTCACGCCTGTAATCCTAGCACTCTGGGAGGCCGAGGCAGGAGGATAGCTCAAGGTCAGGAGTTCAAAACCAGCCTGAGCAAGAGTGAGACCCCGTCTCTACTAAAAATAGAAAGAAATTAATTGGCCAACTAAAAATACATAAAGAAAAAATTAGCTGGGCATGGTGGCGCATGCCTGTAGTCCCAGCTACTCAGGAGGCTGAGGCAGGAGGATCGCTTGAGCCCAGGAGTTTGAGGTTGCTGTGAGCTAGGCTGATGCCATGGCATTCACCCTAGCCTGGGCAAAAAGTGAGACTTTGTCTCAAAAAAAAGAAAAGCAAAGCAGGTTTCAAAAGACTCAAACTACTTTGCATACTTTTTATGAAGTGAACGTGAGCATATGGACACTTATAAATGCAATAAAGTGATATAAAAGGAACATAAGGGAATGATGAACACAAGACCCAGGACGGCAGCTGCCTGGGTGGGCAGGGACAGGGGGATGGAAGTAGAACTCACGCCACTAGATGTAGTTACTATCAAGATCCTAGTGTCACCAGGGCAGCCCCAACAAAACAAATGGAAAACTTCAACAGGTTCTTTCCCCTTCTTTTCTTTCTTTAAAAATTTTTCTTTAGTCTCTTTATCTATAGGCACAGCTGCTCAAGGAGGCCACAAATGGCCACATGACCCCCTGCCGGGTGCCAGAGGAAGTCCAGACCTGTGCAAATCCCAGTGCAGACCAGAGCAGATGACCTCCAGTTACCTTTAACTCATTACTGTCTCATTATATTAATAATACTGAAAATCACTCCCCCAAGAGAGAATCACCGCTATTTTCTGTCCATGCAATGTATGAAGAAGCATGTTCGTGAGCTGCACCTGCCCACTCAAAACCCCACTTGGTGCATGTTTGCAGCCCCTCCCCATGCGGGACAAAAAGAATGAGGTTCCAGGAGGAAGGGTGAATTCTGCCTCGAGAGGACCTTTGGACTTGAGCTGCAATAGTGACTCTTCCCTGGGACTCCAGCCTGCGTGTCTAGTCTGCAGATTCCAGACTTGCCAGCCTCTGCAATCGCATAAGCCTTTGTCTCTGTCTCTCTCTCTCCACACCCTTGCAGCACGTGTGTGTGTGTGCGTGTATCCTGTATGGTCCATTTCTCTGGAGGACTCCAATTTATACAATCTAGAAGGACCATGGAGGAGCCTTCGTGCTGCTAGGAATATTCAATATCTTGTTCTAGATGGTAGTTACGTAGATGCTCACCTCAATAATTCATGAAGCTGTATATTTATGTTTTATGTACCCTTCTTAAGTGTATTATATTTTACAATAAAAGTATTACTTTCCAGCCAGCATTGAATGTTCACAAACACACATCAAATGGCACATATGCCTTGTAGCCAGGTAGCTGGGAAATCAGGATAAGACACCAAAATGTCATTATGTCCTATTTTCTTCCAGTGATTTAACTTTGGTTCCTCCCACTCTCTAAAATCTCATCTTCTTTTCAGGGACCGCCCCCCTGACCACCACCACATTACTTTATCTATACCTCTTTCTACATTTTCATGTTTCCTCAATTAAACCCCAAGCTTCCCAAGGGAAAGGTGTACATCTCTTTGATTTTTTGCATCCACTTATGAGCACAGCACACGGCAGGAGCTCAATAATGATTTCTTAGATTGAATAGAGGCATCAGGTGATTGATACATAAATAATACTGTTCTGAATGCTGAGTCCCCAAATGTGATTTTTCATGGTTCTGAATAATAAAGGGAATGGTATGAACTAGAATGATAAAAAAAAAATCACAGAGAAGATGGAACTTGTGCTGAGTTCTGAAGGACAGAATTTCAGCTGATAGAAGGATAGCTGGTCTCTTCGTGGCTTGGAGAATTTGTACAGACAGAGGTGACCATGGAAGGCTGGCAGGACAGCAGGGATGACTCCAGAGATGAGGCAACACATACGAGCTGGGAAGAAGAGCAAAGCTACTAGCTGAATTTATAAAGCCAGGTGAGGAGACTGGGCCTCATTCTCTCGGATACGGGCACCAACTATTATTTTCTGATCGTGTTCATTTTGCATGAAGCCCCCACTTCAGGAAAGGGGGGACCTGCAACCTTCAGTTCTGCGTGTGGCAGGACTCCTCACGACTAAATTATCTAAGTCCTATGTCAACACAGTTCCAAAGCTACCAATCGAGAACGGAAAGACTTAGCTTTTCTGGTTGTTTGGGGTTTTCAGCCAGGCAGAAATCTAATTGTTACTAAGATATTAAAAGAGCACATTTAGACATAGAAATTATCCTCTAGAGAAAATGGCCTTTGATTTCCATCCTATAGCCATGGGATACAAGTTCTTCAGTCGAATTATAAAATGCAGGGTATGAAAGGTTAAAACCCCAAAACTGGCTGGATTGAGTTTTATCCACAGAACTCAGTCTACTCAATTATTTAAATGGTTATTTTGACATCAAGTAGATTTAAACCACTGGCAAATTAGACTTGCACTTTCTGTGCTCTGAGTTCATGCATTTTCATGTCTAGGAAAATCACTAACCTCTATAACACCAAAAATGCCATGGAGAGATTACCAACCTTTGGGGAATATATGGCCCAAAGCTTCAGCCATCTCTGTGCTGTTGTTCTCTATGAAATCTCCTCATTGCTTTTCTTTCTTTTCTTTCTTTTTATTTTTAGGTGTATGTAGACTCATAATGTAGCTTTCCTAACTCTACAGCTTCTCTTTTAGGTTTATCACACTCATAAAAGAAAGATAAACCATCCTTCTATAATAGAACTCTATGTTAACACACACAAAAAAAATGGAATTAAGAAAAAAGAGATGGGGAAAGTGTCTGAACACATGGTTGAAATTGTGGGCAGTTGTCCGGTTTGATTTATGCTGCCCTTAATTGCCAATTCCCAGGGGCCTCTTCTGCTGGTCCTTTAATAGGGGCAGAGATGATCTATGCTTTGGCCAGGAGTGAACCTGAGACAGTGGATGGCCTGTGCATGCAGTGATTATGCTCTGCACGTGTGAAGGGAACCGCCCCTGCCTGGCCTGAAAGCTCCGCTGAGTTGGTTTGTAATTCCCGTAAAGTCCAGAGCCAGCCCTCGGTGTAGATGTGAATGCCACAACGTCACTTCACCTGTTTTAAAAGATGGTGTTTTTTGCAAGTTCTTTGTTCTGGGATTCACAGAGAATGTTTCATCTCTGGATGCAAAACTGAGGAAGAAGCACATTTCTAGGTAATTATTCAATGGTAAGATATTCTAATAATAACATATGTCCTCCCATGTCATCTCCTCTTTTGGAGAAAAATAAAAATATGCAAAAATGCATCACCTTTGTCTTACTACACAGAGCTAAGCACCGTTAACGTGGTCACATATATTCTTTCAACATGTTATATGTGAAGGTGTAGATAAATTGGACTGAATATTTGTGTCCTCCCCAAGATCCACAGGGAGCCCTGCCCCCACTGTGATGGTATTAGGCGGTGGAGCCTTTGGGAGATAATTAGGTTTAGATGAGGTCATGAGGGTGAAGCCCTCATCATGGGATTAGCGTCCTCATAGGAGAAAGAAGAGATACCAGAGCTCCATGATCCTTTCACTGCACAAAGAAGAGGCCATGTGAGCACACAGCCAGACAGCAGCCACCTACAAGCCAGGAAGCAGCTCTCACAGGAACAGAATCAGCTGGTGCCTTGATCTTGGACTTCCCAGCCTCCAGAACTGCGAGTGATAAATTTCTGTTTAAGTCGCCCAGTTCATGACATATTTTTATAGCAGCCCAAGCAGACTAAGATTGTTTTTGTTTTTATTTTTTTGTTTTTATTTATTTATTTTTTTAAGACAGAGTCTCACTCTGTTGCCTGGGCTAGAGTGCCATGGTGTCAGCCTAGCTCACAGCAACCTCAAACTCCTGAGCTCAAGCAATCCTCCTGCCTCAGCCTCCCGAGTAGCTGGGACTACAGGCATGCGCCACCACATTCAGCTAATTTTTTCTATATATTTTTAGTTGGCCGATTAATTTCTTCTATTTTTAGTAGAGACAAGATCTTGTTCTTGCTCAGGCTGGTCTCTAACTCCTGAGTTTAAACGATCTGCCCGCCTCGGCCTTCCGGAGTGCTAGGATTACAGGCGTGAGCCACCCACCGCACCTGGTCTGTTTTTGTTTTAATGTGGACCAATGGTTTTCCATCCCTCTCACTCCCAACTTTCCTATGTACCTTGCTCAGGTGAGAAGTGCTCATATGACAGAGAGAAAGGTTGGTGTTCTAGAAAGTTCATCTCTATAGCAGGGTGTTTAAAAGCAGGGGCTCCAGGCTCTTTGTGTTCAAATCTACCAGTTGTTAGCTGGGTGACATTAGACAAGCTACTTAACCTCTCTGTGCATCTGTTTCCTTAACTAAGATAGGATGTGAACAGTATCTTCTTCAAAGGGCTTCTGTAGAGATTAAATTAGTAAAATATGTATGGCACTTAGAATAACATCTGTTACGTGTTACTCTCTCTACAAGAATTTGCTGCTATTATTCCTATTACTATCATAGACTTCTCAAATGAATCACCACTGCTAGCAAGGATGATCTGAAACTTGAGCACAGCAGAGAGACCTGGGAGAGAGAAAGAAGGAGAGAAACCGGAGAGAGAAGGGACTCCCAGACAGCCATCTGAGGCTGACTCCATAAGAACCAAAAGGCATAATATCCTGAAATAAAAATAAATTTTAAAAAAAAGCAATGTGAGAAAAATCATTCTAGGCCTAGGCTTGGACAGAACCTTTGTGTACAATGTAATTCACAATTCATTCTGAAAGTAAAGCAGTATTCCTGATAAAATGCTTGCACAATTTTCTGATAAACTTTAATGGGATCAAGACTTGTTCTGGGAAACCATGCTTTGCACCGATTGTAGGTCAAGAGTCTAGTGGCCACACATCCCTGGGGGCAGGGGCAGTTTCAGGTTCATCTCAGTGTAATCATTAACAGTATGCCCTTGCTCTGTCCAACATGTGCCAGCTGGGACAATAAATTCCTGGGACCAGTGTTTCTTTCTTTTTTCTATAACTTTTTATATATAGTTTTACAATGATCATCTGACCATTCTCTTTTTCTCTAAAATGTGCCTTCCAAAAGTGAATCTTTAGAATATAGGAAAGTGTTTTGCTTCACAGAAAGATTAAAATTAAAACTCTGACACATGTTCTTAACTAAACTGTTGGAAAATATTTTCATTTAACCACAACTTCATAGGTAAGAGAAAGATGTCTTGTCCCATTTTCCAACTTGCTTATGATCCGTTAAAAATAAGTTTGTTGCCAGCAATGAACAATTAGAATTAAAATTTAAAACAATGCTATTTATATTAATACTAAAATAATGATATAGGTATATATTTTTTAAATATATAAGATCTATATAAAAAAACTACAAAATTCTGATAGAAGAAATCCAAGATCTAAATAAATGGAGAAATAGTCCACGTTCATGAATGTCTTAGTCTCCTTTTGCCCATTTCTTAATTGGGTGCTTATTTTCTTATTGTTGAGTTTTAAAAATTGTCTATTTTGGATACTAGTCCTTTATAATATATGTTTCACAAATATTTTCTCTGAGTCTGTGGCGTGTCATTTCACCCTCTGAACAATGTCTTTTGCAGAGCAAAAGTTTTTATTTTTTAACTTCAATAGAGTCCAAATTATTAATTTTTATTTTATGAGTTGTGCTTTTGGTATTATATTTAACACGTCATCACCAACCTAAGGTTATTTAGAATTTTTGATGTTATGTTCTAGGAGTTTTATGGTTTTGCATTTTATGTTTAGGTCTATAATCCATTCTGAGTTGATGTTTATGACATTTCTAAGGTCTGTGTCTAGATTCATTTTTTTTCTCTTGTGGATGTCCAGCCGTTTCAGCACTATTTGTTGAAAACGCTATCTTTGCACCATTGTGTTGCCTTTGCTATTTTATCAAAGATCACTTGACCATATTTGTGCAGGTCCATTTCTGAGCTCTCTATTCTGCTCCATTCATCTATTTGTTTATTCTTTCACCAACACCACACAGCGCTTCACTAAAGAAGGTATACAGATGGCAAACAGGCTTATGAAAAGAAGCCCAACATCACATGTCATTAGGGAATTGCAAGTCAAAACAACCATGAAGTGTCACTGCACACCCACTGGAATGGCTAAAATCCAAAATACTATAACACCAGATGCTGCCGAGGATGGGGAACTATGAGAAGTTTCATTCATTGCTGGTGGAATTAAAAAATGGGACAGCCACTTTGGAAAACATTTCGACACAAATGCATCTTACTAAGTGAAAGAAAAGGCTACGTGTTCCAAGCATATGACATTCTGGAAAAGACAAAACTATGGAGACAATAAAAGCTCAGTGGTTGCCAGGATTCAGAGCGAAGGGGGGAGGGATGAACAGATGAAGTATGGGGGCTTTTTAGGGCAGTGAAACTATTCTGTATGCTACTGTCATGGTGCATACACGTCATTACACATTTAACAAATTCACAGGGTGTACAACACTAAGAGCAAACACTAATATAAACTAAGGACTTTAAGTATAGTGTATCAATATTGGCTCGTCAGTTGCAACAAATGTACCAAAATAAAACAAGATGTTAATAGGAGAAACCAGGTAGGACAGGGACTGGCATACGGAAACTCTGTACTTTCTACTCATATGTCTATAAACTAAAACTGCTCTTAAAAAATAAAGTCTACTAATAAAATTTCGTTTTCTTTCTGATAATATACTTTGCCTGTATAAACTTCCAGATTCTTTCTTTTTTTTTTTTGCATAAAGGATAAATTAAATGAACAAAAAGATCATAACAATATTTTCTCGTAGCCTTTATCTTTTTTTGTAACTATGTATGGAGAGGATTTTTCCAGTTACAAAATATTCTACATTATTTTCTTTATATTGATTTCTATTTTTATATACAGTGATTATAACAATTTCCTATTGTTAGATATTTTAGGTTAGTCCCAACTTCTGATAATGAATAGCAGTATGGTAATATTTTTTCAATTACATCTTTTTCAAACATGAGTGAATCCTTGGTTAGGATATGCATAATTAAGGCTTTTCATATTTATTGCCAAAGTTTCCCTCCAGAAATGTCCCAGTTCTCACCCCTTCCAGCCTACTCCCTTGCTAACTCTTAAGTATTAGCATTTTGAAAAATTGCTGCAAACTCCATAAGCAAAAGGTACCTTATTATTACTAGTTTTAATTTGCACTTTACTACTAATGAGCTTAAATATATTTTGATATGTTTATTAGTTCTCTAGAATTACTTCTTAAGATTTTACTTTAAGGTATTTGTAAGTTAATTAACATATTAAAGGAAAAATGCTAGTTAGGGACCCACTCATTAAAAAAAAAACACACAAACTTACATCTCCAAATCTATAGGCTCTCATATTCAGTAATATTAATTCAAAGACTCCTTTCAGTATAGAAAACAGATGACAGTAATTAATTTTCTTCAAAGAATTTCAGATGTATAATTTCTAATTCTGTTCATGGCTATCTATTGATTTAAAAAAAAAAAACACGGCATCTATCTAGCAAGCATGTCAATACCAGCTGCAAATTTTTTAAATAAGATTTCACTGTATAGCATACCTACTAGGAAAGAATCGAACTACAGGAAGGTAGGAGAAACAAAGTCAATGCCCAAAAGCAGGAAGGTGACTTCTACATGCTAACCTTACCATTTCACCTATTCCACAGTGAGGTTGTGCTATTTGATTTGAATGAATGATGTTTGTTGTGAATAGCTGGCACTGATTCCTTGAAGTCATGGAACCATCACCCAAAATGCAACAGAATGATGAATCCTCAATTTTACTTAAACTTTAACTCACCATCATGCTACTAATAGCAGCCAAATTCTGAACATTCTATGAAGAGATTAGGACAAGTTCAACAGTACATAGAACATCTCAAAACATCTCTGAAGGATGGGTACATAGTTAATGAAGCAGAGCTTCATTGCATACACAGGGCTTTGAACTTGGCCATGGAAGCCACAGAGCCGCCCTGCAGACTCTGGGTTCAGAGGGCAGGGAGGCGGAGAGGAGGGAGCAAAAAACAGGGTGTTGGGGAAGGTCTGTGTTTGCCAAGTTCACCAGCCCAAAGCAGCACAGGAACTAGGTGTCCACAATCTCTTCCCACACGCACTACTTGGAAAGGCAAAAGAAAAAATAAAACATAAACTAGGGGTCGCTCTTTTTAAAAACTAACAAGTTGCCTTGCCTATAGCCTCATAAGGACAATGACAGGCTCTGAAGGACGCTTACATAATGACCAACGCCCTGCCCTTCGACCCAGTTAGTGGGTCACATCTACCCTCACAAAGATCCGAATTGGCCTTTCTATTGCCTCATATTTAGGTATGAACAAGCAGTTGACGTTTACCGGACAACGGAGGAATGCCTACAACAGGAAAAAGAGAAACTATTCATGCAATAGTACATTCCACATGTGCCGGTTGCAAGATTCCAGGAGACAGATTCTTAACAAGCTCAGTGGAACCAAAGCACATAACTTCCAGAAATTCGATCAGTCATATTAATACCTTTTTTATTTCACCTGTTACAAACTACTAAACACAGCCACAAGTTGGTTAATGAATTTCTGATGAACAGCTGGTGTTGTTTCTCTACAGATACCCAGAGAGCCAAGATGCCAGTTTCAATCTGCAGCATAAATCATAAATAAACTCAGCCTAATTAGAGGCTTCTGCCAGTATCTGGGAACACTCCACCCGGAGGGCATTTGAGTTTGCTACAAACCTAAGTACATTCCATCCACCATAAAGTCAGGGTGCTCCTCACAAAGGGTTTGTAAGAGCTAGAATCCCATTGAATAGCTGCTGTTCATGCTATGAAGTTTGGAGAAAAACTAAATGATGTTATTCAGAAACCCTTTAAAAGAAAACAAGAGTAATGTTTGGTTGTGCCTGTGTTGATCCTATCACTAGCACTGAAGCTGTTGCATGACACAACCTCCATTTCCCTTGCCATAGGGTTAAGGGCACTACCCTTTAAGTCACACAAAATAGATGTCGTATGAGATACTGTTGAAGATTCCTTCAAGTTCTGGAAGAACTACACCACCTCATTCTCAAAATTAAATTTGTGTCTTAGGCTTTGAAAGTGATGTTTGGACATTTCTATTCCACTATTTTTGAGAAAAGCCAGGACATGTCATCCTGGCTCATATTGACTCTTTCGTTCCATTTTCTTCCTCCAGCTCAAGGACTTAACATTGCTACTCTATTTTGCTTTCAAAACTAAAACTTGAAGCAAGTAGCTGTTGTGATTTCTTGACATTTTATAAAGAACCATGTCAAACAAATGCTTATAGTTGAGTACTAGTCATCATTTTGGAGATTTCTGTCGGTATATAGTATAAGCTATTGCTCAATTGCTTTCAATGGAATAATGAATACTTCATTAAGGCGGGTGCAGAGCTCACAATCAAGATACTAATTTGTTTAACAGGAAATGGACTTGAAGCAATTTGAATGAGTTCTCAGAAAGAAGAACCAAAAGACACAGTTTCCAGTATCCCAATCTTAGAAAGCAATAGCATTAGAATAGAAGACTGGAGGCCAGGCACGGTGGCTCAAGCCTGTAATCCTAGCTCTCTGGGAGGCCGAGGTGGGCGGATCGTTTGAGCTCAGGAGTTCAAGACCAGCCTGAGCAAGAGCGAGACCCCATCTCTACTATAAATAGAAAGAAATTAATTGGCCAACTAATATATATAGAAAAAATTAGCCGGGCATGGTGGCGCATGCCTGTAGTCCCAGCTACTTGGGAGGTTGAGGCAGGAGGATTGCTTGAGCCCAGGAGTTTGAGGTTGCTGTGAGCTAGGCTGACGCCACGGCACTCACTCTAGCCTGGACAATAAAATGAGACTCTGTCTCAAAAAAAAAAAAAAGAATAGAAGACTGGAGACAGGGCTGAGACCGGATGCAGGAGCTCGCAGAGTGGGTGCAGGTGTTAAAGTCTAACTAAGGGGGTGGGGGCCGCTGATAACCACAGACAAGAACCAGCTTCAACCAGTTCATCAGCAATCTAGGTCACCTTACAGGCACTTTGGCTAATTATAATCTCATCTACATTGTGATTTTAAAGTCTCTCCACCCTTGAAATCACCATGACAGTTCTGAAACAGCTGTATAAAGTATGAAAATGGAAGGGAACCCAATTCTAGGAATTACTACTCAAATTCCTAGAGACTTCGTATGACCACAAACCCCTTACTTTCTGTATAGATGCTTTTATCCAGCCTGTGCACATGGGTTATCTCTCTCTCTCTCCCCCCCTCCCTCCCCTCCTCCTCCCCCCCCCTCTCTTTTTCAATAAAAGCTGCTTGCTTTGGGCTTCCACGGTGCATCCTGAAATTCTTTTCTTCCAACCATCACCAAGAACCTGAAAGAACCTACACTCAGAGGCCAGTAAAAAAAGCACCATTTGGGTGCCTCGTGCTGCCTAAGCCAGGAACCAATACCACTCACTAGCAGCTCCCTCCTTGCAACTGTTAAAAAGGTTCTAGTATACTGAAGTAAAACTGTAGCAAGTAGTGAGGGGCACGAATGGAGGAGCATACAACTTGGCTAAGTTTCAACCCTTGCTTTACAGCATTGACAGAGGAAGGTTGCTGATGTGGCTCTTGAAGTCTAGAGCCAGAGTCTCTTGTGCTTTCAACTGGTCCTCACAGACAGGTCACAGAAGTCACCCCATGAAGTCCACCTAAGAGCAAATTGTGGCCCAGTCTGTGTCATTGGCTCTGATCAACCCTAATCAAAGTGTGAAGGTGCAGAGAGAAACTCTGAACTCTTTTCCCAATAGTTAATATTTATAAATGACCCTCAAGTCCAACTCTCACAAAATAAGTGCTATCAGAGATATTAACATAAGCATCAGTGCAGCAGTTGGTATAATATTTCATTGCACTTCAGCCATAACCATAGCCACCAAGCACAAACACTTCCAAACACCAATTTTGCAGATCGTCCATAAGCTGCAAGGAATTCAGTCCAGGCATCCTGTGTAAATGTACTTCCTATGAGTAAGGCAGAGGCTTGTGGCTGACGAAATGAAGAAGTTCATATGTGCACTCTAATTTGAGCTCAGCCTCGACTTACATAAGTACTCACGGAAGCTTCCAAATGTGCATCTGGATTTCTAGAACTGAAATTAAAGTTCTATTTGAAAGTCCTAAGGATCCACAAACAATCCAATAGTAGCTGGATACTATCTTTTAATACTAAAACAATAAGTAGCACTTAAAAACTAGCTATCATGAGCATTGAGAGACGCATCTAAACAATAACTCATGACACTGAGAACTAGGATCAAAGCAATGAAACTTTTGCAGTACTCCCCAAAATATCAAAAGATCCACACCACCAATTCCTTGTATTTTTATATTCTGCCCAAAAATGTCACAGGACTATGAATTTTCTAGCAGGGAAAATAAAAACACATCTGCTGCAGTGTTGAACATGTCTTCTTAAGACTGCATTAAACCCAGACCAACACTCTCTGTGTTTCCTGTGAACATACCTGTGTTAATTACATGGTTTATTGAGTGAAACGGAGTTAGCTTACTATGTAACTGCATTTTCCCAACTGTATCACTTCCTGAAAGATACTTACAAACATCACTTTCATTGTCTAGTATGTGAATATAGTACTAGAGCTTGTATGACTTGGTTCTCCCTGGATCTCCAAGGAATTGAAATCAGATATTCACTGAAGTTCTGATTCTTGTAAACAAGCTGGGTTTTGCAAAAGGCACTCCAAGGCTTCCAAAATATCAGCCTTAGTGCATTAGTGCAATAGCATATTTTGAGAAGTGAAGTGTCTCAGTACTCCATGGCATTGCAAAGAATTCTATCTAACCTTTGCCTACACAAAGTCCATTTCTACTGACAGAAGACAATGCTATGTGTGACCTTTTAGCAAGAAAAATGTACTCTGTTAGAGCTTTAACAAGTGTAGACAGAAGTATGCAAATATTATTGTCATTGTCTAAGGACTAAAATCAAAGTGTTGGCACTTGTGGCAACCTATTTTCTCTTAAATTTCAAGGGATCTACTTTTTGTTTTTATTTTTGTTGTTTTTATTTTTTATTTTGAGCCTCCTAGCAGGTGTAGGGAAGGCATTAACAGCCCTGAATAGCCAACATTCAAAAAAGCTCCCAACGTGTTGGCCTTTTTTGTTTGGAGCCAGTTTCAAAGCTCTGGTGCTTCTTCCAAGCTTTGAAAAGTTCACACCAGCTACTCCATTCAGCTACCCTTTTAAAAAATTGTCTTCAAAGTTTTGCCACTTCTCAAATGAAGGCACTGATGTATTTTCTTTGCCCAACAGTCCTAAGGTGAGCCTTCAAAGAAGCCTCTAGACACTGTTCTCACCTGTGTGCCAGGTGAGACCACAGGTGCAGGAGGTGGCTCGCTCGGTTCTCCAGGAATCACCAAGGAATTGACTCTAGTGCTTCCTGGAAGGCTAATTCTGGAAATTGAATTAGTAAAGGCAAAACAGGTATGGGTAGTAAAACAAAAATATTAGAATTCTACTTGATTAGTCATCAGCCACAGACGTAGTGGACATCAACGAAGATACCCCCGCATTGTCCTCTTGGCCAAAGAATAGAAGTGCAGGAGTGTGCTAGTCTACACCAGCAGAAACCTTGCAACATGTGCAGGAGTGGATTGTATGGTTGTTAGACCAAGGAGGACAGAAAATAGAGTGGGACTTGGCTAGATGTACTGACATGGGAGAAACTACCAGGTTGGACATGTCAGCTATTACAACTGGAAATGGTTCTAACTGTCGGCTTGGCTAGATGACTGTAACTTAGACTCAGAGGTAGCTACATTCACCAAGGTTGGGATTCTAGAACTTTCCTGCTGTACTGTAAAGGATGGAATCCAAAGGATTATGGAGATCTGTCCATCTGTACATAAGGATTAAGTTAACGTGAGTTCACACTGATGTCTCCACTCTACTCCAGTGCCATAGCCGTTCATTCCAGCCTTTCTTTTTTTCTTACCTGTCACTTTGGGAAAAGAAGTTTTAGATCTCAACTGTGGCCTCATCAACAAATAAAGAAACAATATGCTAGCATCTTACGTGCATTTTCCTTCTCTTATGCTGTGTGTATGGTATATGTTAACTAACTTTTCCCTCTCTCTTACGTTCCCCTTTTTATTTCGAATAAGGGCTGTTGGTAGTGACTAACCATTAATTTATCATTTAGGTTACAGAATATTCCAGAGGGAACAGTAACTAATTTTGGAGAGTAGTAAACACTACACACAGAGGGATGCCATGACTGACTCCCAGAGGTGGATACTACTGAGGCTTTGTGCCTCCCTTTTAGGGAGAAAGAGTCAGAACATCTTCATTTACATGAAAGACAGTTGCATCTGATTACACAGAAGCCTAAAGTTGCTGCTGTTGTCACTGGGAAGTCCAAATGCATGTAGAGAGCTGAGTGCCCTAAGAGGTGAGCTGCAATGTTAAGTTATTATCTCTCAGCTCCCAGTTTATGCTTCTATACTCTGCTCTGCGACGGTAGGACTGGCATTCTGCACTCTGCATTTCACCTTTGTGAGCAGGCGTCCTGTGAGCTCCTGCCCACATGGGGCAGCAGAGGGAGACTAGAGGCCGGAAGAGGAAGAGGGCCACGCCTCTTCCTGCTTGCTTCCTGTTCCTGCGGCACCACCCAGCACTCGATCATGGCGGCAGCAGTCACCTGAGCTTCTAGCTTCTTTCCAAACTTGCGGAGACAGCCTCACGTGCTGTCTCAGGAATGCCAGCACCTGCTGGGCACTGTCCCCTCCCCAGAGATCCGCGTCCCAGCTCCACAGAGAAACTGCTGCCAAGCTCCTGGTTTCCAAAAATCTCACCCCTTCCCCTCGTTACTTTTTTTTTTCTTTTTCCATTTTCCAGCCTCTGTGTAGCCAATTCCCTATATTAAATTTTCTCTGTTAAAACAACTAGCTTCAGTTTCTGTGTCCCTGCTGGGATCCTCACAAATATTGAAATAAAACGTATCCACATGCAACTAAAAAACAACAAGAAACAGGCGAAATAAAAACACTTGTTCTGTTGTGGTGAGTTCATGGGCGCTTCTTTATCTCTCTTCAAATAGTTCTAAAGTCCCGGAACGATGTGGTTTTGTAAGTGTGTCCTTTGCAGAGGACAGCGTGTACCCGGGGCGAGCTACTCCTGCGTGTGATGATAGGCAAGGAGACCAATTTATGTAACTCGCTGGTAATTGCCAGGTGGGGGCGGACAGAGACAAACACTAGAAGAAAAAGTAAATAGAATATTGAGAGAGATGCTATCTAAAGGAGGGGGGGAAAAACGGTTTTCCAGTAACAGAAAAACAATCCCAGGGTTCAAAGAGAGCACATTTTATTTCGTTACAAGTTCTCTCTCTCTTTCTTTCCCTGCCAGTTGGAAGCAGGTAGGCTTCACCTACAAACTCAGGTATACCGGGGAGGAACAGTCTGTGCGTTCTGCACGGGAGGCTGCCATCTAATGTGGGCATGAGCGCCCTCTGTCGGCCAGGACGCTGAGGGCGAACCAGATGGCCCCCTGAGTGGTACGAGCTAATTGGGTATTGGGCAGGGGGGAGGGGGAGGGGGCGGGTATATACGTACATAATGAGTGAGATGTGCGCCGTCTGGGGGATGGTCACACTTGAAGCTCAGACTTGTGGGGAAAGGGGGCCAAGGGCATCGTTTGAAACCTTAAAATTTGTATCCCCATAATATGCTGAAATAAAAAAAAAATATGAATGTACTTAACACTCCTGAACTGTACACCTAAAGGTGGTTAAGATGGTAAATTTTATGTTATGCATAATTTAGCATAACTAAAAATAAAAAGAGAGAGAAATCTTTTAAAAAATAAATAAATAAAAATAAATTGTGCCTGTAATCCTAGCTCTCTGGGAGGCCGAGGTGGGTGGATCATTTGAGCTCAGGAGTTCGAGACCAGCCTGAGCAAGAGCGAGACCCCATCTCTACTATAAATAGAAAGACATTAATTGGCCAACTAATATATATAGAAAAAATTAGCCGGGCATGGTGGCACATGCCTGTAGTCCCAGCTACTTGGGAGGCTGAGGCAGCAGGATTGCTTGAGCCCAGGAGTTTGAGGTTGCTGTGAGCTAGGCTGATGCCACGGCACTCACTCTAGCCTGGGCAATAAAGTGAGACTCTGTCTCAAAAAAAAAATAAATAAATAAAAATAAATAAATAAATAAATTGTGTCTCCTACAAATTCCTTCGTTGAAGCCCTAACCCCCATTACTTCAAAATGTGACTGTATTTGGAGATCGAGTCTGGCCATATAGTTAAGTTTAAATGCAGTCATTGAGATGGGCCCTAACCAAGTATGTCTGCTGTCCCTATAAGAAGGACATTAGGACACAGACACACATAGAAGGAGGACCCTTGTGAGGACACTGGGAGAAGACAGCCATCCACAAGGCAAGAGAAAGGCTTCAGAAGAAACCAACCCTGCTGACACCTTCATCTCAGACTTCCAGCCCCCAGAACTGTGAGGAAATAAATTTTTGTTGTTTAAGCCATCCAGTCTGGGGGACTTTTGTTACAGTAGCCTGAGCAAACTCACATACTGAGTCCCCTGGTTACTTGGGCCACAACTCCTCCTGCTATGACCGCACTCCAGAAAAATGCATACTTTTTTCTTAGATAGGGCTGTGGCCCCAAATCCCTATCAGGTCTCCTGCCCTGGTGAACTGGGCTGCACAAGGTATCAGCTGCAAGGACTCGGCATCAGGTTGCCTCAAGTCCAAGGTGGACCAGCTATTCCAAGAGCAGGCACGTCTGGTCTCCATCCTAATCACGACCCTCATTGCATGAGAAAGCAAATCGATTCCTTAACTTTTCTCCTGCATAAAATAAGGACACTAATATTCACTCCATTTTTGTAGACTTGAATGGTTGTGTTTCTCCAGAATTGATGCACTAAAGCCCTAACTGTATTCAGGTGCTATATTTGAGAGCGTCTAGGGAAGTCATTAAGGCTACATGTGGTTATAAGCAGCAGATTCGGATCTGACAGGATTAGTGCCCTTAAAGGAGAGACACTAGATCTCTCTCTCTCCCTCCCCCCCCCCCCCCCCCAACGCACACCCAGGAAAGGCCAAGTGAGGACATAGAGAGAAGGCAGTCAGCTACCAGCCAGGAAGACAGCCCTTACCAGAGAGCAAATCCACTAGAACTTTGATCTTGGACTTCTAGCCTCCAAAACTGTGAGAAAATAAATTTCTGTTGTTTTAAGTCAGCCAATTCATACCACTCTGCTACGGTAGCCTGAGCTGACTAATGCTCCTCTAGAGGTACATTAAGAAATTAAATAACACCCAGACCAGCTCTCAGTGCTCAGTAAATACTGGCAATAAGTATTTTAAAATCTAAGTATTCTAAAATCTGGATAGAAATAAACATGCCTTTATTTATTTATAGTAATAAATATGACTATTTATTAACCAGGGGATAGAAATAAATAGGACTTTATACTAGTGGATAGAAATAAACACAACCACAAGAAATAAAGTTACCCAGAATGGAACTGGGTGCCGTGGAGGCACGATTGGCACCAGGAAGAATGCAAGCAGGGTCCAGATAACCTTTGGAGAGCTTGTCACAGGGATGGTTCAAGCATCAAAAAGTGGATGGCGGACATGCTTTTTAAGCTCCCTTCAATCCCTAGAGTTTTTGAAAGTATGCACTGGGATCTTAAAGTCTCTCCAAGCAGCTTTAATATTCATTTTTCTCTGAATGATATATCCTCAAACCTACAAAGTGATAATCGATGCTATAAAAAGAATTATCAGAAAAGGCATCCTTATTGAACTAGCTTCATTACTTTTCAATGTGTATTCTTGTAGTAGAGCAGATTTTTCACATCTGCCTGGTGATATGATACACATACACAATCACACAAAGAAAAATGCCAACAAAATAGTTTTCTGTGGCTTCGCCCAACCGTCTCCAACACAGGGTGATAGCCCTTCCAAACCTTGTCTTTTTTGGCTTATTGCAGGAAACTTCTTCCCCGCCTGAGGTACTGAACAGGTGTTGGGAGTTGATTTTATTAAATAACAACTGAGGGGTCTTGGCGGAAGGGTGGATTCTATTCCCAAACAGATCCTAACATGACCTCTGCCCAGCCACGGGCCCCAGCAACTGGCTTTGCGGTGCCTGTAGGACGTCCCACTTAGGACCTCGCTCTGGGATCCCCCTTGAAGGACACAAGAATCATCAGACTTATGTGTCCTCCCTTGCCCAGTTTTCTCTGTTTGAGAAAAGCCACAAACAGAAGACTCCAGGGTGCAGAACTACCGTGTTTCCCCAAAAATAAGACCTACCCATAAAACAAGCCCTAGCAGGATTTCTAAGCATTTGCACAATATAAGCCCTGCCCCGAAAATAAGCCCTAGTGATGGGCGTGGCTATGCAGCGCATCTGCACGGCCCATGCATTTCGTCGCGGAGCAGTAAAGAAGACGAGCAGCCCTTCTCATCTGCCCTGTGAGAGCTCTGTTGCTCCATATAAGAGATTGGGGCCAATGGTTCTAAAGGAAACAGAGTCGCAAGAAATTCAGGATGGAATTCGGGGTTTGGAGAGTTATGATGATGCTCCAGAAGAAGATGACTTAACTATATTTGAATAAATGTAGATTGTTGTACCGTACTTACAAAAAATAACGCATCCCCTGAAAATAAACCCTAGGTGTCTTCTTGAGGAAAAATAAATATAAGACCCTATCTTATTTTCGGGGAAACACGGCACTTCAGTTTTAGCATCTCTCACATCTGTAAACTATTTGAAAGTAACAACGCCTTTGTGCGTGTTTGAGGACCTTTGAATTTTGCCAAAGAGGAACAACTGTCTGTGTGGTGTTGGCTACCGCCTGGATGGGTGACTGCACAGACCCCGTCCTCCCCGGCTAGAACATGAACTTGGAGGTTGTGCTTGAATCGCCCTCTGGTGGACAGAGAGAATTCTGCCTCTTGGTCTCTGCAAAACTGTACTAAAAACTACAAAATAGTAGCAAAACAAACAAAAAAACACTGTACTTAAAACTGCATTAAATCCATTTGATAACTCTAATAAAGTCAAGTATATTTGCCTCTATTGCAAAATTGATTGGTAAGTTTATTTAATGTTCTTTAAGTGGCCTGGTGGCTAGGAATTCAGGGTTTTATTTTATTTTATTTATTTTTGTTGAGACAGAGTCTTGCTTTGTTGCCCAGGCTAGAGTGAGTGTCGTGGCGTCAGCCTAGCTCACAGCAACCTCAAACTCCTGGGCTCCAGTGATCCTCCTGCCTCAGCCTCCCGAGTAGCTGGGACTACAGGCATGTGCCACCGTGCCCATCTGATTTTTTCTATATATATTAGTTGGCCAATTAATTTCTTTCTGTTTATAGTAGAGACGGGGTCTCGCTCTTGCTCAGGCTGGTTTGGAACTCCTGACCTTGAGCAATCTGCCCGCCTCGGCCTCCCAGAGTGCTAGGATTACAGGTGTGAGCCACCACGCCCAGCCAGAATGCAGGATTTTAAGGCAGCCTGGATTTGCCTCCTAGCAAAACCACCTGCTAGCTGCATAAACTTAGGCAAATTATTTAAATTCTCTGTGCTTCTGTTCTTTCTGCTCTCTCTGTAGCTTTGCCTTTTCTGGCTGCTTTTTTCTTTATTGTGGTAAAATTTACATAACATAAAATTTACCATTTTCATCATTGTAACTGTGCGGTTCAGTGGCATTAAGTACATTCCTGATGGTGTACAACTACTTCCAGAACTATTTCATCATCCTAAACCGAAACTCTGTCCCCATTAAACTCCTCTTTTCCCACCTACCCCCAACTCCTGGTAACTACTGTATACTTCCTGTCTCTGTGAACTTGACTGTTTTATAGACCTCACATAAGTGGAATCATGTAATATTTGTGCTTTTGTAAAAGGCTCATTTCACTCATTATTCATGAACATCCTCGGGGGCCATCCACGTTGTAGCATGCATCAGGGTTTCATTCCTGTCCGTGGCTGAATGACACACCACTGTGTGCACGCACCACATTTTGTCTCAGTCCTGGGGCAGACCTACCCTTTTTGAGTAGTCTCTCTGATGCCCTGTGAAGTATGAGGTTTTATAAGAACAGGGACTATTCCTGATAGTGAATCTAGGTGTCTAAGTGATAACCCCTTGGAATCATTCTGGGTGGTTTTACCAGCCATGAGGGTTTTCCGTGCATGCATGCGCTAATCAGCGCTCACCTGGCGACTCAAGCCTGGCCCTCTGCAGACCAGCAGAGCCCTATCTGGGCAGCTCTCCTCTCTCAGGCTCTCTGCCCTGTGAACTCTAACCGCTTCTGCCTCACTGTACTCCCAGCTTCATCTCCTCAACTCAGCAAGGCCGCCACCTTCCGCCTGTTTGCCTCCCCTACCTGTACCTTGGATGGGGAACTCCCCAGGTAGCAGGCTGGGCCAGTGGGTGGCCTCGCCTCAGTTGTTTCCCAAGTCACAGGATCACTGTGACAATGTGATTCTTTGCCCGATGGCCACTTCCTGAAAACCAATGTTTCGTATATTTCATCCAGTTTGTAAAAAGTTTCTTTCCGGTGGGAATATAGATCCACTTCCCCGTACTCCAACTTGGCCACAGTGCAAGAGTTCCCAGATACCTCTACCTTGTGGTTTCTGGCGCTCTCGACATCTTGGACTGCATAATTCTTTGTGGTGGAAGGTTGTGCTGTGCATTGTAAGATATTCAGCAGCAACCCTGGCCTCTATCCTATAGAGCACCCACCCCCGGTGTGACAACCAAAAAGTACGTCCAGAAATCATCAGTTTTCCCTAGCACAAAGGGGAAAAATTGCACCCTGGTTGAGAACCCCTGCTCTAGACTCACATAACATTTGTGTGAGTGAGCAAGAGCATGCAACCTGCAGTAAAAACAACCATATTCTGTGAAAACAGGGCAATAAAATGTGGAGGCCTGGTTGACAATGTATCGAGAAGCAGTAAGATACAGACACCTTTTCACCCTTTGCACTCACTACAGGGCAATTGGCCCTCCCTCTCCCCAGAAAACAACTGAAGAGGGTAACACAGTGTTTCTGAACCATGAGACACAAGACATAATTCAGGCCGGCAGGATTAAGGAAAGAGTCAGGCCCTCGGCTTCCAGGCATGAATTCGAGCAGCTCAAGAGGAAAATTGTGAAAATACTCTCCTAGGAGCATCATTAATTTAACAGTTCAGCTCGGTCCTCCTAGACTGACACTCAGATTGACAAGTCCCACGTGTGGGCTCAAAGCTTCTAGTACACATTTTAGCACCGCTTAAAGATGATCGAAAATAAGGATTATTAGAGATTGTTAGACAACTGAGAAAAGCCTCTAGTATGGAACATAAAAACCAACCAACAAACTAAAAAACATCAATATAGAAGAAACAGGTAGTTTCAAGAAGAAAATTTCAAAAAAACAATCACTATGACCTTGAAAGAGATGTGAGGGTATTACAACCATGAAGCAAGAACCAAAGAACTTGAGCTTAAATGCTGAAAAGCCCTAACCAACAGTTCAAAATAGATGTGCACCATTGTGAAATTTCAAGGCCAGTCTCAGAGAGGAGAATGTTCTACCTGGGAGAGAGAAGCCAACCCGGAGATGCCCGATTCCTGAGAGCAGTCCTGTCCTCACGAACCCCAGCTGGGTCTCATTTGGTCACCTTGGCGTCCTGGGAGAACAGAAGCTTTAAAATCAGCTTCCATAAAGCGGCGCCCAGGAAAACTCAGCTGCCACTGGGGAGTGGAGCGCTGGTGAATTTCTCCTCCCTTCCCCCTGGTGTGCTCCTTCCGCCCGCCAACATCCAACCCAGGTGGCGGCGTAGGAGATCTAACCTAATAGAGATCAGATGCCCCTGTGGGGAGAGAACAGGCCCTCCCCACTGCCTGGGTAATGGCTAAGCCACCAGAATTTGCAGCTCTTACATCTGCTGCCTCTCTGCTTACACCAAAGCAGAGAACAGTAGAGAACTCCTGGTATGACATGACACGTGTCCTTCAAAATTTAAGAGATGCATGAAACATGGAGATGAGTGCATATTTGTTACCTAAATATTTCTGACATGGGAGGATGTCCAGAGCCACCCACAGCTCCAGGGAAAAAGAGATACCATGTTTCCCCTAAAATAAGACAGGGTCTTATATTTCTTTTTCCTCAAGAAGACACCCCAGGGCTTATTTTCAGGGCATGTGTTATTTTCCCCTCAAAGCCTCAGCTTGCAGCACGCACAGGATGGCAGGGACCTGACAGGGGGAGCCGACCTTGTGGGTGGGGCTGCCCGCACCTTTCCGGTCACCTCTGGGATAGTCGCTGTCACGATGGGGCAGATGAGAAGGGCTGCTTGTCTTCTTTACCGCTCCACGACGACATGCATGGGTTGTGCAGATGCGCTGGGTAGCCACGCCCATCACTAGGGCTTATTTTTGGGGTAGGGCTTGTATTGTGCAAATGCTTAGACATCCTGCTGGGGCTTGTTTTATGGGTAGGTCTTGTTTTCAAGGAAACACGGTAGCAGTGTTCAGGGATATGTGACTTTCCTAAGATCCAGTGGATGCTGCAGAAGGCACCCAGCCCGTGAGGGGACAGCTGACATGAAGAGACCACAAGGGGCACTCGAGAAAACAGGGGCTTAGGTGTGCAAGATGCCAGCCAGGTAGCACACCGCTCACATCAGGGACATGGATATAGCATTTAAGATTTAAAAAATACTTTTTGATCCCCTTATCTAACCTCGTTTCCCTTCCTCTCACCCTGAAAACAACAGAGACAAAAAGAAGTGAGAGAAGAAAGAAGAAATAGAGAAAGTGACCATACCCCTTTCTCCACCGTGGGTCCCTGAGATGGGGCTGAATTGTGTTCTCCCAAAATTCATATGTTGAAATCCTAACTCCCAGCACCTCGGAATGGGACTGAGAGGATGTTTGGACACGGACACACCCAGAGAAGACCAAGTGAGGACACAGGGAGAAGATGGCTGTCTACAAGTCAAGGAGAAGAGCCTCAGAGGAAACCAATCCTGCTGGCACATTGATCCGGGACTCCCAGCCTCCAGGACTGCAAGAAAATTAATTTCTGTATTTTAAGCCACCCAATCTATGGTTCCCTGGTACGGCAGCCTTAGCAAATCAACATAGTCCCTAAACCAAAGATCAAGCTGGAATTGGGAGAGAAGTTAAAACATTGAATATGGAGTTTGGGGCTGGACCTTTTCATTTGTGAAATAAGGTTCTAATAATCAAAATGAGTCTTGTTCGTATTCCTAAAAGCAACCTCAATGCTATACGTTCTACAGAAGACTCTGTCGAAGAGTGAGCCGGAGAGCCCAGAGCCCAGACTGCAGGCAGCAAAGTTGTTTCCTCTTTGGGTCCCACCGAGGCCAGACTGCTCAATACCCCGCCACACTGAGAATAGTTTATCGTCTTTCTTTTGACCTCTTTTCTCTTCTGAGAAATCCTTTTGCTCATTTTCTCTGATTCTCATGATTCCTTAAAAGAGAAAGAATTCTTTAAAACATCGTAACTTTTAAGAGCTGAATATTTTTGTCATTTCTAAATTTTTAGTGTTTGTCCATCATGGGGTAAGTAGGACTTCACATCTCAACAAATTCTTCATGAGTAATATCTTTTGTAGCATAGTTTTCCTTGCTTCTTTTATTTTTTTATTTTTTGAGACAAAGTCTCACTCTGTTGCCTAGGCTAGAGTGCCATGGCGTCAGCCTAGCTCACGGCAACCTCAAACTCTTGGGCTCAAGCAATCCTTCTGCCTCAGCTTCCCGAGTAGCTGGGACTACAGGCATGCGCCACCATGCCCGGCTAATTTTTTTCTAATTTTTTCTATATATTTTTAGTCGGCCAATTAAATTCTTTCTATTTTTAGTAGAGATGGGGGTCTGGCTGGTTTGGAACTCCTGACCTTGAGCAATCCGCCCACCTCGGCCTCCCAGAGTGCTAGGGTTACAGGCGTGAGCCACCGCGCCCGGCCTTCCTTGCTTCTTTAAAGCCGTGGTTTATTGAACAGTCCATTCAATTTACAGAGCCGTTTCAGGTGTGAATTATCTATTCAAATCTGGACAGCAGAATACTCTTGGCTATTGAAAAAAATATTTTCAAGGCATATTATCTCATAAGAACTTGAATCAGAACATTTTTAAAACTCAAAAATAATAAAACAACAACTGACCAAAAAATGAACAAAAGGCTTGAACCGACACGTCACCAAAAAAGTTATACGGATGACAAACAAGCACATGAAAAGTTGTTCAACATTATTTGTCCTTAGGGAAATGCAAATTAAAAATTAAAAAGACTAACCTACTAAGCGTAGGTTAGGGAGGAGGTGACTGGAACTCTCACACACTACAGGTGGGAAAGTACGATGGTACAACCACTTTAGAAAACAGTTTGGCAATTCATTTTAAAAAGTTAAACATATACTTACTATATGATCTCACCATTCCACTCCTAGGTATTTACATATGAAGGCCTATGCTTTGCAAAGACTGTTCAGCAGTTTTTATTGCAATAGCCAAAAGCTGAAAATAATGCAGATGACTATCAGCTGAATAGATAAACAACTTATCCATGCAATGTAACACTCACCCAGCAAATAAAAAGGAATGAAGTATTAATATGTGCAACAACATGGGTGAATATAGAGATAATTATTCTGAGAATAAAGAAGCCATACAAAAAAGAAAGAAGGCTGGCAAAATGAATTATAAATACTGCATCATTCCACCTACGTAGAATTCTAGAAAATCCTAGTTAATTAATAATGACAGAAAGCAAATCAACGGTTGCCTGGGAAGGGGGTGGAAAGAAGGGGAGTGGAATTACATAGGAGTACAATGAAATTTTGGGGGGTGATTGATGCATTCATTATCTTTATTGTGGTGATGATTTCATAAAAGTATACATATGTGAAAACCTATCAAATTGTAATATTTATAGTTTATTGTATGTCAGTTACACCCCAATAAAGCTTTTGAATATTAACACATTTTTTAAATCTTTTAAAAACCAAATGACAAATTGGGGAAATATTTGCAAACACATTACAAAAAAAAGATAAATATAACCCGTGTTACAAAGAGTTCATACAAATCAATGAGGAGATAATCACTATAATTTTTAAATGAACAAATGTGAATACACAATTCACAAAGAATAAGCACAAATGGCTAATAAAGAGAACAAACAACAACCAAATAAATAGGTGACACAAAAATAGAATTCCTCGTCTGTCAAATTGGCAAATAATATTTAAAAGTTATTATATTCAGTGTTAGAATACAAGGACAATTGTGTACAGACTTTCTGAAAGTCATTTTGAAAATACAAATAAAAGTTGGCCGGACGCAGTGTCTCACGCCTGTAATCCTAGCACTCTGGGAGGCCGAGGCGGGCAGATCGCTCAAGGTCAGGAGTTGGAAACCAGCCTGAGCAAGAGCAAGACCCCATCTCTACTAAAAATAGAAAGAAATAAATTGGCCAACTAAAAATATATATAGAAAAATTAGCCGGGCATAGTGACGCATGCCTGTAGTCCCAGCTACTTGGGAGGCTGAGGCAAAAGGATTGCTTGAGCCCAGGAGTTTGAGGTTGCTGCGAACTAGGCTGATGCCAGGGCACTCTAGCCTGGGCAACAGAGTAAGACTCTGTCTCAAAAAAAAAAAAAAATGCAAATAAAAGACTTAAAACAGGCATAGCTTTTTACGTAAGAATTCAACTTCTAGCAATTTGTACTAAGGATTTAATCATGAATGAATCCAAGGAATTATCTGCAAGTTGTGTTCATTAAAACAGTAATTAGAATAGACAAAATAAAAACCATTTTAACTACCCCAAAATAAGGAATTGGTCAAATAAGTTACACTTCCTTAAAATGGAATACTAACCAGCCATTAAAAATGATTTTACTAAAAATATCCCTGCACAGTGTATATATAGAATTCCATCAGCTGTGGGCAGGGAGTATATATATGAATATACATGCCAAAATGTATTTCTTTCTTTGTGTTTTTACTTTTTAAATATCTTTTTTACATTTCACACATATTACTTTTGTTTTTAAATAGTTATTTGAAAATGCTTATATGGTGTCTGTTCCATTCACCTAGGGTGCTAATTAGTACAGATAAATGAATCGGCATCAGTAGTACCTAAGCAGCTAATGTGTTACCTATCCCAGTTACTGTAACACTTTGACTCACTCACAAACGTAAAGAGAGCAGGACTCCACAGTGGAAAGGCAGCGCCTTTGGGGTGTTCCAAACGACCTTGTGCAGCCTCATTTTCCATCCATCAGGCATAGCAAGAAATTCAGGCCTGGGCGTGGGGAACCAGAGCCAGGGATGGGAGGGAAGGAGGTGAAGTATGGTGACCAGTCTGAGCAGGCACAGGTAACTTCACAGCACCTGTGCTGACAGAGAGGGGGGTGGGGGGGCAGGGAGAGAGAGGTGCCCTGCCTATAGGACATCCGCATGAAGCGGCAGAGCCGGGGGCGGGAGGGAGGGAAGAGCCTGGCCCCTACTGCAGCTGGAGGGCTGACAACACCGCTACCCACCCTGCTACAGGACAGGCCGCCCCTGCCCGGAAGACCATCGACCTCTCTTAAAGGCGGATCTGAGACTCTGGCCCCTGGTAATCAACTTTTTTTAGTGGCTCTTGCTAAATCTACACACGTCTTTGTATAAATAACTCTCTAAACTCAGAGTCATGCCCACAGTAGAGGCCGGTCCACACCCAGCCACAGCCGGCCGGCGCCGGTTAGGGAGGACCCTAGCATCCCGTTCAGCCTGTGCGCTGCTGCCACCTAGCGGGCACACGGCGCAGCCGGCCGGCGCCGGTTAGGGAGGACCCTAGCATCCCGTTCAGCCTGTGCGCTGCTGCCACCTAGCGGGCACGCGGCGCAGCCGGCCGGCGCCGGTTAGGGAGGACCCTAGCATCCCGTTCAGCCCGTGCGCTGCTGCCACCTAGCGGGCACGCGGCGCCGCCGGCCGGCGCCGGTTAGGGAGGACCCTAGCATCCCGTTCAGCCCGTGCGCTGCTGCCACCTAGCGGGCACGCGGCGCAGCCGGCCGGCGCCGAGGCTTCCCGGGTCGCGCCAACCGCTCCGCGGGCGTCGCATCCGCCAGGGCCGGCAGTCGGCCCCCTCCTGTCACCCGGGAAGAAAAGGGCGCGGCAGACAGAGCCCCTGTGAAAGTGGAGTTAAGCAATGAAAAGGCCGTTTCTCCAGGCAAGGGCCTGAGGCACAGGTGCCCGCTGGAGCGGCGGGGAGCCCGGCGGGGATCTGGGAGGGGGAGCGCCAACAACCCCGCGGGCGCCCCGGCGAGCAGCCCCCGCCCCGACCTGCGCCCGCGCCGCTAGAGCTGCCGGCGACTGGCAGTCAGGTGGTCGGAACGCAAGGCAGGTGCGAGCGGGCTGGTCCGCGCGCTCAGGTGGAACGCTTGGGTTCGAGGGTCAGGAGATGGGCCTGGCGTGGCATGCGCAGGGCGAGGGCCCGCGGGCCACCGCTCTGCCCTAGCGGGCGTCCCCGTTTTCCCTTTATTCCGTTTTACAAAGACTCGTTACCCCTGGGGAAGCCTTTCTCGTGTCCCCCAGTTAGCTACAAGCTCGTGTGCTCTTGTGGTTTACGGTCTGTCGCAGCACAGACCACAGTTGTCTGCTTCCAAGTCTGCCTTCTCCTCTGGGCTGAGGCCAACTCTGATGGCCCACCTGGGAGCAGTCAAGCGACAGTCAGAAGGTCCCTCGTTGTGACCGGCCGTGCCTGTCCTTTGTTGGGGTGCTCTGGTTAAGACAGGCGGTGTGGGGCTGCCTGGCCGGGGTTGTTCGGCAGGCACAGCGGGAGGAAATCGAGGGGACGAGCAGGAAAGTCAAAGCACCTGCCATGGGGTGCTCGTGGGGTGCAAGGGATGGACCAGGGAGGCTAAGAGCAGACGACAGAGAGGAGGGAGGACTAACGGCGCCGGACGTCAAAAGCAGGTGCGGTGGGTGAGCAAACTGGGTGCGGAGTGGGAGGCGGAGCCGAGAGCCCCTGTCCCTGCCCGGAGGCAGGACACCACGACCCCTCCCAGCAGACGGCTTGCCCCTCTCTTGTTCTCCCGAGAGAGGAAGCAGTCCTCCACTGCATTCTGGGCTGAAATGCGTAATAAAAGGTAAACGATGGCTGTCTCCAGCAGAGGGCGCTCAACGCCACGAGTGACTTGGACAGAGCAGGTCTCCCGCCCCTCGACTGGGCACAGGCTTTCCCCAAGGACTCAGAGGCCTCTTCAGGGGCCGAGGGAAGCCTCTGGAGGGATAGAAAAATCAAGGGAAGTGACCATCAGAAATGGGAGGCCTCAATGCCAAGTCCACTGTCCATCTGGTCTTCGCTGACTGATCCTAAAGAGCTGTGAGCTGCCGGACGGTCAGTTCTCCCCTCCCTGCCCCCTTCCTCCGGGGTCCATGCCTGGGTTCCACGCAGAGTCCCTGGGGTCCCCAGAGCTGCAAGATAAAGCTGCCCACAGCTGGTCTCGGGCAAGGTCGTGGCCGGAGGGGACCTTCACCTTCACCCTCTGTCGGCTCCAGCCCAGCCCTGTTCCCAGGCCAGTGTGGCCGGATGGCTCTGTGTGGCGGGAAGAAGCTTTTTAGGATGAGGACAGTAGGCATAAACTCTAGCACGGACGAGCCTTAGCTCGCATGCGTCATCTCAACGTAAGAAATTATTCCGTGTAACTTTATAAGCCTCAGTGTTTGGTCTTCGTCAGCCCTCCCGCTCTTCCTCCAAGGGTCCCAGTGTCTGTCCTGCCCCTGCCTGTCCTCGCAGCCTCTCCAGACCCTCTCCCTGGTGAACTGCCACCTGCCTGTCGTCTTCGACTCTGCACCAGCCCTCTCCCCACGACACCAGATCTTGATAGAGCGGCGATGCATTTCCGCATCCAGCTCCCTTTTTCCCCCTCCAAATCATTTTTGCAGACGTTATTTTATGCAGTCTTTCGAAATCCTTATAAAAATTAATTATATACATATTGGTGTGTATACACACATTTGTAGTTTCTCACCAAACCAACGCAATTTCCCCAAATCTTGAAACTTAATGCATTCAAATTGTTCTTGTTTTTCCTTCACACTTTTTGTCCCCCTCTGGGCTCTTTTGGGGTCCTTTGTAGGCTGTCTTGTTTCTTCTTAACCAGAGCCCACGGAGTTCCAAATCAGCGTTGGTTTCCTGATGCTGCTGTTTTCTTTTTCATCTGCCACATTTTTCCTCCCTGGGACCTGCTCAGGCCCATTCGCCAGAGCTCTTCACCCCTCTGTTGCCCACGCCCTTCTAAACAGGGGCTTTCTCTCGAAAGATATGGAATAACAGCATAAGAAATCCACCCACTGACCCCTGACTGCGTGGATTCAAAACCTGGTTCTGGCGAGTCGCTTAACTCTCTGAACTTCTGTCTCCTCATCTGTGCGACAGCAGAAACCATGGTACCCTCTGCACGGGTTGCTGCAAAGGTTAACTGAGTTAATAGGTGCCAAGCCCTTGCTTGGGACAAAGCCTGGTGTATAACAATAAATGTTAGCAATTATCATTGTGACTTCAACCAGCAGATTGTTCTGTTAAATAATTGACAACCTCTGATGTCTCGTAGTTCTACGATCTACCTTGCAAGGAGACACATTCAGGACACTGTTTCCAGCAGCTTCCTGTTGTTCCTTTGTAGTGCTCTACTCTGCCCGTATCAGCACCTTCGGGACTTTGTCCCAACTCAGCTGCTGGGAGGAGGAATAGATCTGCCTTTGCTTACAGAATGTGTGCTACAAATACGTCCCAGAGAGTGTAACTTTCAACTCACAGCAACGCAAGACAAAACCACTTCCAGAAGGATATGCATTCCACTTACTTTTTCTAGATGCTCTAAAAATCTGTCTTTGGAGTCAATCACACCAACCAAGAGTTCTACAGCTGGCCCCAGTGTTTACCCATGTGGTACTAGCTGTCCTCGTCCACCTTTAGAGACCTGCTCTCTGGGCGCCCTCAGCAAGCCTCTCGCCAGAGGGATGAGGAGTTACTAAGGGTCAGTGAGATGTCCCCAGACCGCAAGCCCTGGCTGCCCCTTTCAGACCAGCTTTTACATCTGGGTCCCTGCGGTCCCCTCCTGGTACCTTCGTGGGCCTCTGTGCTGGCTCCTGTCCTTTGAAGGGCAGACCTCACAGCTGCTGTGGACACTCCTTGGGGCAGCTGTCGGCTGGGGGTTGGGCAGAGCTTGGGCACATGGGCTGGGGGGTCCACAGGCGTGGGCAGAACACCTGTCACGGTGTGGGGTGAAGCCAGGGTGGGAATAAGAGGAAGGTAAGGCTGTGGGCCTGGGGTCTCCACTTTAACTCTTGTCCCAGGTCCCATAAATGTTAGGGGGACACTTTTTGCCCCCCTCTCCCAGACAGATGCGACTTCACCGGACCACAGAGCCATGCCATTGGCAGGCAGGGTAAGAGCCAGCCCTAGACACTCAACACTGCGGTTGCTGGGAGGCCCAGGACCTGCCCTCAGGGCTGAAGATCAGGATGCTTCCGAAGGACTAATTATGTTTACCTCTGTCACTGTAAATGTTGTAACATGTATTTGTTGCTAGAACACTCCGCGGTCCCAGCAAGTGTTTTCCACTAACCCCGCTCGGGCCTTATCTTATTTTTCCTACTCTTATTTTCCTTTCCTTATTTCCCACATACTCTTTGTTTACAAAACCTGGGTATCATGCATATATTTTTGTAAGTCGCCTCATATCCTGTTAGACACAGGGCTGGGTAGAAAACAAAAAGGGAAGGAAGGAACAGAGGACGGATGGAAAAAGAGAACAAGACTTGTCAGCCTCAAGACTGGCCAGGGGCGCTGGAAGCACATACCCTCTTCGCTCATTGTCTTCAGAACTAATAAGGCTAGTGCCAGCTGACACGGTAACCATGGAAACCAAGCATCCAGGGCTGGGGCGGGGCCTGGCTCCTGCCCTGGCTGCATTCTTTTTATTTTTTTTTATTTTTTTAACTAAAGGCACAGAGCTAGGGCTGCATTCTTAACAGCTGGTTGAGCATAGAAGCCCAGGCCTTGGCATCCTGGTTTCCTGCAAGCTCCCTGACAGAGGCATGGACCCTCAGCCTCATCTTCGTGCACCCATGCTTGAGGGTCTTCCAGGGTAAATACCCTGGAAGGAAGCAGAAGGCCCAGAGGAGTGACCCACATTAACCTCTACGGTTAATTCCTGGTTTCAAACTTCGGTTTGCAGCCTGACCCAGGCTTGCACAGCCTGTCCGGGACTCCCGGATTGCCATGCACCTGCAGGCCGCAGCTTTGCTTGGAATGAGACCTCATCCTACGGCCCAGACATAGCAACCTGTGACAGGGAGTTAAAAATTCTCGAATCGGCGCAGCCACCAAACCGAAGCTCCGTGAATGCTTCTGGAGAGGGAGTTTTGTGGGAGCCCCGAGCCAAGCAGCCACCTCCAGAACATCTCAAAACAGACACAGCCCTGAAACAACCACATTTTGCTTTATTAGGCGTTCCATGGTAATATAACACAGAGTTTTTAAGGAATAATAAACACGAGACTTGTTTTTTTACCATAATTATTTTGCCATTAAGACAGTGGTTACAAAAAAAAAAAAAACAAAACCAAAAGTATTCTTCTGGCTACACACTTTATCAGCTTTAGAACTGAAAGTTCCTCCACTCATGGGTCACGATCACAATTTCAAGGATTAAAAACCATCTATTCTTAAATCCTACACTGTTTTAGAGCATCAAGTCACTGCAGTTATTCAGTTCTGAGACACTGTCGATTTATTTTTAGCATTTACATATGACATTCATTTAACAGACACACAAAGCAAGCCCACAGGTAAACATGCTTACAACAGCCTGCAGAAATCTTCAGGTTTTCAATTGTTTGTTTTTTACGAAAACAATCAAAACAACCAAAATGACCATGACCTGGTACAGGAAAAACAGGAAGACTCAAGTGAATACTAAAGAGCTGCAAGTGTTTCTTAGAATTGAAACAAAACAAAACAAAAAAATTTTTTTGCCAACTTGTTCAGATTTCCTCTAAGTGCAGGTGAGAAAAAAAAAAAAGCAAATATATTAAGTCAACCAATTATTTTTTTTAAAAGTGCAATTTACCTTAAAAATAACAAATAAACAACAACAACATAAACCCGAAACCCCAACCATAACCCCAAAGGCAAAACGTGTGGAGAGAGGAGGGTAATGATGTGATGACCTACTTTTTTGATGTTGTGCTTCAGAAAAACAGATTTGGTTTTATAAAAGCCTTGCAAACACAACATTGCTTAAGAGAAATCTGTAAACACGTTCGGAATGAAATGCAACACAGGTCAGCAAGGACAGGAACAGGCACAGAGGAACCAGCCAGTCAGTGAGACGAGGAGAGGGTGGGATGGGGACATGAAGTCACCTGTGGTCTCTAAGGTGGCCACGAGTTTCACTTCTCAGGTTTTCACCCCACGACAGCTCTGATATGACATATCATTCAGAAAACCGATTTTTCTTCTTGCAAAGGAAAATGGACTTTAAGTCAAATTTCCCAATGCTTTTCTGAGTTTACAGGGCCTCCTGATATTGCATTACATCTCTTGAAATAATTGGGTGAGAAAAAAATATGGTTTTTTTTGCCCCAATGTGAGAAGCCCCAGTGTGTTCTAGACTCCCCAAAGACCCGAAAAGAGCAGGCACTCGGGCCAGATTCTAGCTTAGCGTTTCTGAGCTGTTGGCCACATCGGCCTGGCTGACCTGCTAGGGTGACCGGGGCTTGATTGACAGGTTTGACTGTGTCTTTAGCCAGACAGCGCGGCACAGAGGAGAAATCTCCTGCTCAGCAGCCTCAGACATCTTCAACATCTCAGCACTGTTTACAGGTCCCTGCCAGGCCCCCGTGTGACAATGTGGGTGACACCGCTCAGCCCGCCCCTGCACCTGGCAAGTCTCCCAACTCTAACGCACAACCTCAGGACGGGGCGGGTAGCACCGGTCTCACACAGGTGAGGACAGCACACCGCCACGGTTGCCATGGCAACACTCACATCCTTCGGGCGGGTCTCGTGACCGCAGGAAAATGGCAGACCTGGCAATTTGGAAAGACGACAGGGGAAGGTGGGAAAATCCCCACGGTCTCAGAGACAAGGGCTGGAGGGAACACGAAGAAAGAGACGGACACTTGAAAATATTCATGAGCTAGAAAGAGAGAGAGAAAGAGTGTGCAGAAAGACGGTGAAGAGATTTCACCTCCGGAGAGTTCATCTGCAATAAAATCTAGGCCAAAAAAAAGCAAGCCTGCCCTTTATCAGCAGGTGACCCAGAAGGCTACGGAATGGCTATGACATGGGCATTTTGCAGCCTCTCAGGATGGACGTGATGGGCGTGCCAGCCACCCTGAATCAGCGTGACGGTTACATAATTGCATCATTAGGATGTCCAGTTCAAACCCCGTGTGTTACTAATGAATTAGACTTTCCAATTTAGTAGTTAAAAAAAAAACTTCTCCCCTACCCCCCGACCCCTCCCTAAGCCCCCACAAAGAAAATTCTTTTAAAAAATTTAAAAAGAAAAAAAGGCAGCTCTGGGCGATTCACTCTATCTTCCCCCGTGAAAAGAGAGATGCTAACGAGAACTACAGAGGCTCGAGGTGAGCACACCCTCGCCGGGATCGCGTGGTCGCGCGTGTCTGGTGTTGGGTGCGGCTCCGGGTGTGAGGTCGGTGCACGGACCCGGGTGGTGTTCGGAGATGTGTAGGGACGCGGGTGAGCAAAGTCAGTGACTCTCGGCGGGAGACGGAGTGCGAGGCCCCAGGAGGGGCCCCCGGGAACTGGTTGCCCCACAGTAACTATCACAGGCTCTTAAGAAAAAAAACAAAAAAAAAAAAAAAGGAAGGAAGGAAGGAAGGAAGTCTCAGAATGTCCTCGGGCGTCTCATCCCCGACCCCAAGTGCGCGGCGTGGCCAGGGGCTCTAGCCCAGGCTGGTGATGTTGGCGCGGCCGCCAGGGGGAGCCACGATGCGCTGCGTGGTGCGGCGGGGAATGTTGTCGTCGATCTGGGCGCCTGCAGGGAGAGCAGAGGGGAGGGTGAGGGACTGCTGCAGGGTCACCACACAGCGGCGCCCCAGTGCCAGCCACAATGTCTGCACTTCTCTCAAATCCTGTCACTGCAGACTACAGAAAGGAGACAGATCCAAGGTTGGCCAAAGAATCACAGAAGCAAAGCAGCCCTTGCAGAAGCTACTTGGATCTACTACACCAGAGAAAGGAAAACGACATACAAAATGCCACTCCGTTTCAGGTGCCACCCTGGTCCCGTTGGTCGAGTTGGCTGTGGCTTTTCTGATGGCACAGCCCTGTCCCCTGGGACAGTCTGCTTCCTTAACCCTGCACGAATAGCTGCAAGGAGTAACAATGGTACCTGGTATTTGAATGGCCTGGGGACGTCAGATACCACAGACAGGACGATGCCCATTTTACATATGACTAAACTAAAGTTTGTTATTTTTTAATTTTTTGAAAACTGGCAGTCCGTACATGTCAGATATGGTAACTTTCAAAAACCCAGTACATCTGCCAAGACGATAATTGTCCGACGAACTATTCCTTTAACACGTCACGGGCATGTGGGTGCCTATCTGTGGCTCTGGAGGCTGGAAAAGTGGAATGTTCTAGTCACAGACCAGACGACATACGGGAAGGAAGTTTCAAGGAGGGAAACTCTAAAATGTGGACCCTTTCTTCTCACCAAGGGGATGTCACCTATTTTATCCAGGTGAATAGCTAACAGTTCTCGAATGTGAGGTTCAAGCACTTTACAAGAGCATTAACTCATTTAATCCTCACAGATAACGTGATGAGGGAACTACTGCTATCATCCCCATTCTATAGGTGAGGAAACTGAGGCACAGCTAGGGCTGAGCTCCAAAGTTGGGCTGTTCAAACTCCAGACTCTGCAAGCTGAACTGCTATAATATACTGTAGGGAGAAGTCCTGACATACCACTATGTCCTTTTTTTACAAGGGACCTAATAAACTGAAAAAATGTCCTCTTACTATATTGGGTATTACACGTAGTAGGGGCGTCATAGTGCTATACATGATACAAACTTTTATCAAGATTCTGAAACCTGGGCACGGTGGCTCACACCTGTAATCCTAGCATTCTGGGAGGCCGAGGCGGAAGGATCGCTCAAGGTCAGGAGTTCCACACCAGCCTGAGCAAAAGCGAGACCCCGTCTCTACTATAAATAGAAAGAAATTAATTGGCCAACTAAAACTATATAGAAAAAATTAGCCGGGCATGGTGGCGCATGCCTGTAGTCCCAGCTACTCGGGAGGCTGAGGCAGAAGGATTGCTTGAGCACAGGAGTTGGAGGTTGCTGTGAGCTAGGCTGATGCCATGGCACTCTACCCTGGGCAACACAGTGAGACTCTGTCTCAAAAAAAAAAAAGATTCTGAAACCCAACTGGTCGTTTCCTGTGAAAACACATCTCTGGTGGTATCAGAACACTGTACTTCCCACTTTGGGGAGAATGAGAATATCGTTCATTTCTATTTCTGTCCCTTTTCCAAATGCAACTGCTGGCTCCGCAGCTCCCGTGAGCTGGCCCTGCAGGACGGGGCCTGGCCACGCCCCAACGTACCGGACAAGCTGAATCCAGACTGGTGCAGGTTCCGGACAGGTGGGGCCTGCTGCTTGGCAGGAGACGTCTTGGCCGAGGAGGCTGGAGTGACCGTCTTGGGCGTCACAGACACCTCGCACACGGGTCCGTCGTACAGGCCGCGAGGAACCCCTCTCAGCTCTGCCAGCTGCAAAACACAAGAGCCCCGACTCAGGCCACAGTCACAGAGGACGCCTCCTGGTGAGGAAGGACCAGAGGCCAGGACGAGCCAGTGAGATCTGGGGATGGGGGGCTCTCCTTGCAGACAGGGACGACAAGGACAGGTGGTACGGGCTAGCTCCTCGGCTCTAAGCCAAAGCTCCCCACAAGATGGGTCACTGGTAACTGATTATTCTACAAAAACTAACATTTCTTACCATTTTTCTCCCAAGGAACTTCAACTTTAAACCCTATAAGATCTCCTAAACACACTGTGAGGAAGACCTGGTGTCAGGTTTAAGATCTGGCCCCAAACTTTCTATCCAATCTCCCTGTAATTCCCTTCTAGCCCATCCTTCCCCTGCCTTACAGTCCCCACACCAGGGATGTGGACTGTTCACCTGCATACATTATACATTTTCTATGCTCATGACATTCTCTCTACACTGTTCCCCATCTCCCTTCTTTGACTTGAGAAACTCCTACTTAACCTTCAAAACCCAACTCAAAATGCCCTCTCCGCATGACACTATCCTCCACGACTCTGAAGCCATGGTTCCCTCCTCTGAGTCCTCGCCCCACCCCTTGCCCTTGTCATCCCCTGTATTCACCTCCATTATTCTGATTCAAAGCTCTTAGTCAGTGTTTGTGGCATTGAACTTGATCCATGATTGAAA
Source organism: Mirza zaza (assembly GCA_008750895.1). Classification (NCBI taxonomy): domain Eukaryota; kingdom Metazoa; phylum Chordata; class Mammalia; order Primates; family Cheirogaleidae; genus Mirza; species Mirza zaza. Next base: position 193,911 of record VSMD01101759.1, read on the forward strand.
AAAAAACAATTCATAAGAACAAAACCACTCACCCTGCTCCTTGCCTTGATACGCTTGTAAACAAAATCAGGGAAGGGCTTCCGGGGGATGTAGCGCCCAGAGCCTTCGGTGACATGCAGGGTGCGGTCCTCCAGGACAATCTTCCCCTGGCTGATGACCACCAGCGGAGAGCCGCGGCACTCCATGCCTTCGAAGATGTTGTACTCGAGAGACTGGAGGCAGAGAGCACAGGAAACTCAGGAGAGGCCCTGCCGCCTTGCGGGACTTAATCAGCCCGGCGGCACCCACTGCCCCGACCCCATGTGGACAAAGGACAGGCCCAGGGACAGGGCTCCTGTCCTGGCAGGCCACCCCAGCGGGAACTTCATCCCTGTGTCTTCATATGAAATAGCTTTCCTACCTCTCCAAATTTAGAAGAAAAATAATCGAACAGAACAGTTGCATTGAAAGTGTGTGTAAATGCTACACAAATATAAAGAAAAGGACCTCTCCTACTAGAAGGGGCGTGTCCCCACCCATTCGAGCTCCATTCAGGTTGAATCCCAAAGGCCTTCTCTGACCAAGCTCTAAATTTCACCCTGAAGGGGCCATCCACGGGTAGGTTCTCCCATGCCCTGCCTGGTTCTCCAAGCTGTCAGCGGTGCGGCTAACCCGAAGTCCCCAACTGAAAGGAACCGTGGTATCCGGAGAGACCTGCCTGGGGTGAAATGTCTGAGGGTTGGCTGATTTCCAAAACCATGCAGCTACCCTTTCGGTTTCAAATTTTCCAGGGAGAAATGGCGTCGCCTCTGGATGCCGTCGTGGGAAACAGGTGGGGTCCCTGTATGAGTTTGGGTTTGTTGTTGGGAATCAGGAGACAGAAAGCAGGGGGCACCATAGCCTGACAGGTGTCAAGAGTCGCATCTTGTAGCTCTGGCTCCCCCAGATCCTGAGTGCCTCCCGCTTCCTCCTGCCTGCCCCGTTCCCCGCACCCGGGCCGAGGCCGAGCCCAGGAAGGGGGGATTAGCAGGCGGCCCGGCCACAAACAGCAGCTTGGCTCCTGGTGCAGTCAGAGCGGGTCATCAGCACTCAGAGCCGGCTCTGAGCAGAGAGCGCGCCAGCGCCCCGCAGGCCGGGAGGACGCCTGCCTGGTGCTGCGGTGGGCAGCTCAGTGGCCCTGGTGACCTGTCAGCACGCACTCCGCGCTGAAAAGCGGCGACGCCCGCATGCGGTGTTCACGCGGTGTTGAGTGGAACGGCAGCGAGGGCTGTCATCTTAAAGGAGTAACTGAGAAGCTACCAAAGGAACTACCCGATAGCTCTGCCCGACAACCTTTCTCACGCCCTCCTGGGGAGAGTGACAGGGCGTGGCCTTGGCCATGGAGCCAAGTGTTCGGAGAGGGACCTGGGGGCAGGGAAGAGGCCTCTACCCGTGGATTCTCATCAGAGACCAGTGCGGGTGGAGTGCACAACCCTTACAACCGTCTTTCATCCGTTCTGAGACACTCGTCCCTGAAATCAAAATGTGTCTCATGGCAGCCAGAGCAGTGCCACTGCTGTCAGCCTGGACGGAAGCCAAACCCTCTTCCAGGGGCATCTGGGTTTGCTTTTGCCCCTGGCCCGGATGGTGACCACCGTGGGCGCATTTCGCATTAAATCCTCAGTGTAAGGCTGCTTCAGACCCTGCGGGCAGTGCGAGTTCAGACCACGAAGCTACGAGCACCAGCATTCGGTTCGAATTCTCGGGAGAGACATTTTTCCCTCCCGGTACCCAGTGCCAAAGTCGAGGCACGAAAGACTTCCTGCCACTCCTTTCTGCACCGAGGTTCCCGTCCCACTGGGCCCTCGGTGGCCCTGCAGTTTTACAGGAGTGTCCTCTGAGACGCCTCACCTTGGGTGTGTTCTCTTCCATCCCAGTGTATGATCTAATGGAAAAATCTCAGAATGGAAGGCATCTCGGATATGGTACAATCCACATGTCGTGTGACTCTGGGCAGATCACTCTAATCCTGCCGCAGAGCTTCGGTTTCTTCCTCTGCCACTCTCCTGAGGCTTATGAGAAGTTGACGATACAAAAAGTATCACCCCCCACCCTGTCATCTCTGAGATAACTGTGTGAGTCGGCCCTTAAGACCTGGGACAAGCCTCGACTCCTCCGAGTCACCCCACGGCTCTGCCCGACAACCGCTTCTCACACCCTCCCAGGGAGAGTGACAGGGCGTGGCCTTGGCCATGGAGCCAGGTGCCCTGGGTCCACATCCCAGGGCTGCTATTCACCAGCTGCGTGTCCTTGGACAAGTCTCTGACACTCTGCTGAGCCTCAGTCTCTCTTCTGTAAGAGGATAAGTAGAGCCCGCTTCGCAGGACAGATGCCAGGATCGAACGAAATAAAAGCACAAATGCATCTGGCACCCGACTCGGCACACAGCAGGCATTTAGCAAATGTTCCCTCATTCACTGCCTGGCTTTTCATTGCGCTTTGCTGGCAAGACCGCAGGGTCTGAGACATCGTGCTATGGGTAAACTGAGTCTAGCTGCCTCTAGATGAACACCCACAGGGCTTTGGGGCTACTTCTCATGTTAGAAAGATGGAGGAACCAGCCCCCGGACTCCTAGGTGATTTAAAATCGAGAAGTCCAAGGGTCGGATCACGGCTCGGGGCACTCAGAGCCGACCCTCTGTCAAACCGGGAGGCAAGAAGGTTCGTGGCTCAGCACGCAGACAAATTTTTAACCTGCATCCACACGGGCTCCCCAAAATTACTTCTGGCTGGATGCCTGGAAAATGCAAGCAAAGGCTTAGCAACAAGGCTGTCCATAATGGTTAGTTGGATGCCCCAAATTAGAGCAGTTAGCAGAAAGCACCATTCCATGGGGAAAGCCACCTGTTTGCATTTTCCTGACAATGAATGCACAGGCATGTTTCGTGCTGGCTCTTCAAAACAGGTGAGGACAGAGAAGCAGCACCTTAAAAGTGAACATTCCTTACAGGGGTCACCTGGAGTTAGAGGCAGGGCAGGTCTGGGTGGAAATGTCTTCCCGAATCTGTACTCCTTGTCTTCTCTTTTCCTAGTCTAACAGGTCCAAATGCAAGCTCCCTGGCTAGGTCATATGCTTCTCAAATAAGGAGCCCAGTCTGCCCTTAATATTAATATTTCCTCGGGGGGAAGGGACCCTGCAGGGGAGGGAAAGCGTTTTTTTCCACGCAGCCCTGACCAAGAAGCTGCAGGCTGGCAGGGAAGAGCTCTGACCAATTTTGGGTTCTAATTCTGGCCCGACCACAAAATCGCTATGTAACATTAGACTGGCCACTTAAGCTCTCTAAGCCTCCGTTTATTTATCTTCCCAATTGGGATAATAATACCAATCCCTTTATTGACAAGGTCAAACAAAAGAGGCGAAGAGGACGTGATATTAAATGCTTATGAATTAGGAATGTCCACCAGGCAGGGCCCTAGAACCCCTGCCCACAAAGCAGCCAGTCGGAACCCCCGTGGGGCTGCGATCCGCGCTGTAAGTGGGTGCGACGAGCTGCCAGGCTAAGCCGGCCAGCGGAGGAGGAGGGAGAGCGTCAGCCATCAACACGGAGGTGAGCGGCCACCACCATCCTGGTGCCCACAGGTGCCGGAAGGGGCCAGAACTGGGCCCGGGCTCACCACAGCCCCAACACCTCCATCCAAAGGAGAGAGGACTGGGAAACGGCAAAGGCCCGGGCTGTCTGGAGAAAATTCCAGAAGCACCACGCCCCTGTCCTGGCGCCGTGGCACGTGGCGGGGAGGTGTCAGCTTTTGCAGGCACAGGCTGCGTGGGGTGTGCAGGCTGGAACCCAGCTCCCTATCGAGCCGGCTTGCAATTTAGAGCTTCCCAAACAATGATGTCCCCATTCAGAATTCCCTCCAAGATTCAGATGAGTTCCTGAAACGCTTCTGCCTGGGGCCCGTTTCTTTTCCAGAGCTCTCCCCTCGTCCATATTCTTTCAATTTCATATCTCTGCCATTCTGCCTGCGGGCAATCAGGGGTCCCCAGCAGCTCTGCTTAATGCACACTGACCTCACAGAGTCACAGGCACTTGGGGACCTCGTCTGAGCCCCTCACCCTCCGCTGAGGAGCCTAAGACACCAAGTCACGTGCCCAGGGTCACGTTAATGAGAGAGGGCACCCCTAAGCTCCACGGACCAGACCCAGAGACAAGAGAGACCTAAACCTGCAGATTCTAAAACTGTTACAGAATGGCTGTGGGTAATTTCTTCTACTAGGGAGAAGGCAAAGTCACTCGTTTCCTTCAGGACAGTAAGAGTGACTGTTTTGTATGGCAATGTTGACATGAGAAAAACAATGGCTTAACAGAATAAAAGTGCCCAACGGGCATCTCAGGAGAGGGCATTTGACTATTTAGGTCCCATGCGCCAAGCGCCGCCAGGAGCTGCACCAAGCTATGAAAACAGGACGGTGCCCGCCTCCAGAAGCTACTCGGGTCCTGGCATGACTTTGGAGGCTCTGGTCTATGGAATGAGAAGCCGTGGCACTCCCAAGTGATGATGGGGTAACGGTCTTATCCAGCTCACTAGAGAAAATGAAATAGCTACTTTTTTCCCACAGCAAATTGGAACTTGTAACAGGTCCCAGGGAAAAGCCCACTCCTATCAGCGAGTTCTTAGAAGTCCTGGCTCCCTCCCTCCCTCCCTCCCTCCCTCCCTCCGTCCGTCTCTGTGTGTGGCGGGGTCGGGTCTGCTCGGCTATCAGGCCTTACGCTGTTGTGTGTCTTGGCAGAGATGGTTTTCACGCTGTCAGGGTCCCAGATGACCAGGTCGGCGTCGGATCCCACAGCGATGCGGCCTTTCCGGGGGTAAAGATTGAAGACTTTCGCTGCGTTGGTGCTGGTCACGGCCACGAACTGGTTCTCGTCCATCTTCCCAGTGACCTGAGGGGCACAGCACACACGCGGCAAAAGCAGGTTAAAAAGCTGAAGGCTAGAACATTGCTTTGCAATAAGAAGGAACAAACTATGGATACATCCAATAACTTGGAGGTCAAGGGCATTATGCCAAGTGAAGAAAAAAAAGCAATATATATATATATGTATACATATATACTTATTTTTTTATTTTTATTTTTTTTTGGGGGACAGGGTCTCACTCTGTGGCCCAGGCTGGAATGCAGTAGCAAGATCATAGCTCACTGCAAGCAACCTCAAACTCCTGGGCTCAAGCAATCCTCCCGCCTCAGACTCCCAGGTAGCTGGGACTGCAGGTGCACACCACCACGCCCAGCTAATTTTTTAATTTTTTGTAGAGATGGGATCTTGCTGTGTTGCACAGGCTAGTCTCAAACTCCTGGGCTCAAAAATGATCCCCCTGCCTCGACCTCCCAAAGTGCTGGGATTACAGGCGTGAGCCTCTGAGCCCAGCCAGGATATATTATTTACATAATCTAAAAAAAATTCACTAAGAAACAGGAAACCTGTCTTGTTAATTTATCTTAAAACATTAAACATATATTGAATCCCAAAGATCTCCCAAAGGTCAGTGCATGTTCAAAGAAGGCCTACCAGAGGCCAGTAGTGAGCAGGAATGCGAAATAAATCCGGAGAGCCCTGAAAGAGACTTCTAAGGAAAATGAGTCCATTTCCAAGAGCAGAAGAGGATTCACTGAGTGAGTCACCAGGTTGCTAAGGAAGCTTTTTCCTACGTGACTCTGGGAGACTATGACCCTGAAAGACTATGCATATAGTTTCCATAGATGACAATGATTAACAAATATTTATGTAATGTTTAGGAGAAATGACCCATCATGAGTAATCTTAAGATTTTAAACCTAAAAAATATGTCACACGAGTACCGGCTTCTAGAATGTTCTCAGTTGTCACGTCAAGGCCTCCAGGAGCCCCACGGCCCTGGGAATGAAGAGGTGGAGACCCACCCGAGAGCGAGGCCGCTGCTCCTTACCACAGCCTTGTCCCAGATGATAGACATCCGCTCCTCCGTGCCGTTGGTGCCCTCGGGGATCAGGGTGAAGTTGTCCTTCCCCACGGCCTTCTGGGCAGTATTGAAGGTACAGTGGGCACTGCCAGTGACCTGCAGGTCTCCGCTAGAAAGAAAATGTGTGACGTGATGCCAAACCTTCGTCAGAATGCTGTGTCCCTACATCTATTGGGCGAGGCATATCCCAGGTGATGCTGCCCCAACCACAAGTGGAGTCTGGACACCTCGGTCACCCCCTGTGGCTAACTCTCAATAGGACCCATATTTTTATCCAGAATTCCCTCCCAGAGTGGTGTCGGGATCCCGTTCCCAGTTAGCAACCCTGGTGTGGTGGACAAGGGTCCACCTGTTTGCCAGCCTGCCCTCGGTCACCACGCCGTCACCCACCAGCTCAGCTTGGTCCGAGGAAAGACGGAGAACGCGGAGTGTGAACAAGGGACTCACCAGGACAGCAGGGAGTTGAGGAAGTCTGGAGTGGTCGGATCCGGGCTCAAGGGTGGGGAGGTGACGAAGGCGGCGGCCTTGGCCCAGTTCTTGCTCCAGTAGTGGGAGCCGTCGGTCCCCAGGCTGGCGGTGATGGGCTCGCCATACACGACGGTTCCTGGCAGACAGAACGCACGAGGCTCAGCCAGGGACAGGGACAACGAGGAAGGAAGGAAACCGGCCTCAGCACACCCAGGGCTCCCGTCATCCCCCCAAGGGAGATGTCAGCCTCGTCTCACAGACAGTGCCTGCGGACGCAGCTGCCTCGGCCAGTGAAAGTCACCCAGGAATGTGTGCTCCCTGAGATGTCACCTTTGGCCCCTGTGCTTCCAACTCAACACACTCTCCCCAGGGAATCCCAACACCCTGAGGGCTTCCCCCTCCTGCTCCGTTCATTCCCAACTCTGTTGGCAATCTCCCGCCCAGACGGCATCCCAGCACCCTGCCCCAGGTGCCACGTGGACTCTTGTTTTTGGGTGATCCGTGGCACCGCACACGTGGCCGTGCTGTTCGGCTCACGCTCGCTCTGCCTATAGCTCCCAAGCCCTCCCAGTGTCCGGTTCCGCCTAAAGGCCTGTCACAGGAAATCACACGTGACATCACCCGGTGAACAGCATGTGCCCTTCAGATCTGCCCAAGAGACAGCCTGGATCCCCACGTCACCCCCTGACAGCCACCAGAGTCACAGCCAACGTCGTGAGAGTGAGAAACAAACTTTGCACAGTTACATGCCTGAGACGTCAGCGTTTCCGGAAGCCCAGCCTAACTTAATTAACACAACGTCCAAGAAAGAACGTCAGCTCCCTGAAGCCCAAATCGTGTCCTCTTCTCTGTCCACTCAGGGGTAAGCCATGAAGTTGGGAATCATTTATAACCACCAAAGGCCAGCGCTGCAGTGGCTTAAGCACCAGCCTTCCTTAGATCAGGCCCTGGTCATTTCTCCCCAGCTCACGCCAGCTGCACCCGCCAGTCAGAGTTTAGACTTCGGTTTGCCCAAACCCCTTCCCCACCTCCATTCGTTTCTCCATGACACTTCCAGAGTGATCTTCCTAAAAGATAATCTTTCCATGCGGTTCTCTTGCATAAAATCCTCCAAAGGAGCCCTTCTGCCTTCGGGTATTTAAAAAAAAAAAGTTCCTCACTGAAGCACCTGATGCCCTTGTTTACCCAACCAATCTCATCTTTAATGTCGTCTTAAACTCAACTCGCATGTCACACCACCCGACTGAGAATGGTATCTTCCATTCCCCTGATTGCCAAAAAAATGACATTTTTTGACTCTGCACTTCATGAAGACATACTGGAGATCATTTATCTGTCTGCACACAGTAGGCACTCGGTGGATGTGTGTTAAGTTGATTAAATGGTCTAATATTTTATTAGTTAAAGGCATCTGTGGCTGGAATGTGGTCCCAGGTCAGCGAATCCATCCTCCGTCACCTCCTTCCCACAATGCTCCGGTCAAGCTTCCCTCTTCTACAAGCACAGGGGCCCTCAAGGCCAGACACACCGCAGTCAGGAATGCGTTTCCCTTCCCCTCCCGGCCTTCTCCAGGGCCTTATCGCTAGATAATGCACCTCAGCACCCTCTCTGCAGGCCGCTCTGGGAGCTGGCTCCGCACAGCAGCCCCCTCCCACCTCAGGAATTTCACAAAGGACTCGCTGTTCAGCCAGGGAGTGCTGGAGGCCACAGCAGGCAGCTCGGGCAATCAGTGACAACACCCCTAACAACGCCCCAACCAACACCCCTAACAACAGCCCCTCAGCCCCAGCGGGTGATGGGCTCCAGACCCAGGGGAAGCCCCCAGGAAGAAAGGGACCAGTGCCCAGGAGGCCTGCAAATGTCCCTGGGGCTCCCGACCCTCTCAGAGCCCCCGAAGCAGAAGCTGGTGCACCGAGCCAGCCAGGAGGCTGCACAAACCACTCCAGCTCCTCGCCAAGTGGAAAAACACCGCATAATGGGCAGGCCCTGGACGTGCCAAGGACCTTCACGAATGCAAATGGCCGGGCAGGACCCGGGACAACCCACAGTTCTCAAAGGATCCTGGCTCCAGCTCCCGGCTTTTGGTTCGAGCTTCAAACAAGCTCTGACGACCCCTAACTCTCCTGACCCCACCCAGCCCACAGGTCCTGCTGGCCACTGTCCGTCTGAGCACAAAGGTGAGATCTGTATGGGTCACAGGAAAACAAAGGATCTGCAACCCTAAATGTTTCCTGGTTTTGTCCTCATAAAAAAGTTCATGAGAGCAGAGGTGCCTGGAGAAAAAGAAGGGCTGGACAGCCTCTGCAACACCTTAGACAAATGTATAAACATTTTCCTGAGTTTCCTGTAACTTGCTGCCACTTGTCCTCTGCCTGACTCTGCCCACCCCCCATCCCACCTCTGGAAACGGGTGCCACCAGGAGGGGCTTGCTCATAAAAAGTGGCCCAAAAACCACGAGCGTGCATGCTGCGGACCGTGGGCTCGTCTCTCCCCGCAGAGAACGACTCAGGCGGGGCTGGGGGAGCAGCTCTGCGAGGGGCTGGATGGAGCCCCCTGCCCTCCATGCGCGGGAACACGCAGCTCTCCACGAGACAATGAACTTGGCCTTCGGCCTCTGGAAAACCCCAGAACAGGGTGGGAGCTTCCAAGACCACTGCTGACCAGAACCCGCCTCCTAGACCAAGGCCGAGTGAGGACTGCTGGGCCGGGGCCAGGCTGACACAGGGACACGCAAGGGCAGGAGAGGTGGGCGCCGGAAGGACGGGGGCGTCTGGCAGCTCGTTTCTGCTCCACTCGTTGCAATTCCCTGAGGGATTCAGAGGTCCCTGCTGTCTTTTGGTTTCATTTCTTTCTTTAGCCCCAAAAGGCAAGGCGGGAGATACAGCGTCTCATCCAAGCACACACGGGGTCCCGCGTCCATCACAGCGGCTGGAGCCCCCGCCCGGCCCTCTCCCCGCTCCGTAAACACTGCCCGTGGAGGAGCTTCCGGAGCCCAGCCGGGCCGCAGGCACCACCAAGTGCGTGCCAGAAATGATTACCACTAACCATAATAAACCACGGAATGGGCTTAATGGGCCCTGCCGCACTCCTCTACAAACAATGCTGACGCTTTCTTGGCGGTAGACCTTCATGATTTTCCCTTCCAGGGAATGTTGACACTGAAGGGTGTGACCCCAAGCCAGCCCTTAGTAGCCTCTCCAGTAAAGGCCTGGAACAGCAGGGGACTCGGCACTGTGGTTTATTCACAACTGGCCTGGGGCATGAGTGCATTCATGAGGAATAAACAGGAGGCTGGGGTTCAGAGACGTGTGACAGCTCCCAGCTCCGACAGTCAGCCATTTCCCATGATCGAGAAGCAGGAGGACAAATGTAGAGGAGGAACAGTGGGAAACCATGTCTATGCAGCTCAACAGGTAGCCACAAAAGCAGAGTGATAAACCCACCAGGATGGACAGACAGATGGACAGACACACAGACTCGCACACACTCACCTGTCTCCCTCTCCTTGCCAAGAACCCGGGCCAGACCCTAACAGCCTGCAGCCTGGGCTGTCAGATGTGGTACTGGGAGTGGTTCTCAAGGAACGAAATCTTAAGGTTTTTAGAATTTGATGCTCAGGTTTTTAGAATTGATTCTCAAATCTGACTGGATTTAAAGGCATTAACGATCCTAGTTCCAATAGTAAAGAGAGCACTGATCGTCCACGGCACGATGCTATAATAGAGGTGCACAAAACATCACGACTGGGTAAGAGGCAAGGTTCTTCATGACCATGTATTTGAACCTTAGAACACACCTGTCAAATTAACAAGTATAATGAGATCGCTCAGGTGCTCCTAATTGTGCCGAACAAAGTGGGAGAAAGAAAAGAATGAGAGTTCAGGATTTAAATTCCCAGCTCAGGCAGCACATAGATGACCCCAAAGTTTCCATGTCTGCCTTGAAAGAGACCCCAACGTCTTACAGAAGCAGAGCTGAGATTGCTGAAAAACAAACCCAGGATCCTATCCTGTGAAAGGCGGACTCACGACGCAGAGCCTCCAGTCTGCTGGCCCCATCTGCTGATTTCAGACTCACCAACCTCGTAATCACGTGAGCCAGTTCCTTAAAAGAAACCTCTGTCTGTCTCTCTGCCCATCCCCCAACTGTTTCTATTTACCTAGATAATCCTAACACGGATTTTGGAGGGAGTTTATGATAGTCATGCCTCAACCCACCTGCCACTCTCAGTCCCAATTCTAAGTTCGAGAATGGTACATTGTGCATTAAGGATTCATCCCAAATTGAAGGGGTCCTCACGGGCCCCCTCATGACACCACATGACCATAAGCTCCTCGTGATGCTGGGGTCACTCCTGTTGACCCAGACGGTATAAGATGTCCCCTTGTGAATTTCGGTTCCCAGAGTTTAATGTCCCTCAGCAGCCACAGCTGTTCTGAACTTTCCTGCATCTGGATTAGGGGGTGGAGTGAGGAGGAGGAGGAGGAGGAGGATGGGAAGAAACGTCCACCAGATAAGGTCACCAGGCGCCGCCCACGGCTGGCACTCACACATGGGAGGCATCAGCAGCCACGCCAGACCCCACACGGGGACAAAATGGGGTCCCAAGGAGCCCATCCAGAGGAGAATCCCCACACCGGGCCCTCTGACCACAGAGAGCTGGCCAGGAGTCCGGAATCTCAGGTTCTAGTTCCCACAGGCTGCACAGTCTGGGACAAGATGTTCAGTGTCTGCCTTCCCATCTTTCTTCCATGGAACGAGCCCACTAAATTGACCAACATCTCTCCAAGAGTCCAAGCTTGCCCCAGGTCTTCCGGTCCTGGCTCTGTCCCCATTTCCTTTTCTGCCACATGGGCTGATGAGACGCCGCCTTGCTGAGCGGCACAGACAGCGCAGGCAGCAGTCTCTCGGGGACGACGGGGTGCGGCCAGGCTGGTCGGGTGGGCACGTGAGCACAGTTCTCACTTAATATCCCCACTTCCCTATGCTTCTCCTGGCGTAGCGTTTGGACCAGCAGGTCTCTGGGTGGGGGACACGTGGGGGGCATTAAGAGAAGATGTGACTGCTCCTCCCACTGAGCATCATGATTTTTCAACAGCTCACAGTTATAGAAAAATGTCAATTCCCCTTACACAGCCCGACCCCTCTACAGCTCCCTTCTGTGCTCTGACCTTACTGGCTTGTCCCTCCTGCCCTGACCCCTGCCCACTGCGACCTTCTCCCCTTGTGTCTCTCCCATGCGAGCAGAAATGAGGGTCAGGACCATTCCTCCTTCCTGGTGCACAGGCCCCAAGTATCACAAAGCAAAAGTTCATTGAATGAATGAGGGATCTCTCCATTTCACAGAGGAGGAAACGGGCAGCAGAATGTTGCCACTGCCTCTCACTTGCCTCCAGGTACGAGAACCACCCATCTGAAGCAGACAAATAGTCCTGGCCCTGGGTCAGGTGTCTTTGCTCTGCTTTTCCAACAAGCTCCAGGTTCACCCAGCCCTTCCTTCTCTAACCATGACAACAGTCGGTAACGGCTATTGTCTATGACTTTGCATTCTCGCATCTGCACATCGTCATCGCCCAGTGAGGGGAGTCACTGTTACTACCCTCCCTTGCAGATGGAAAAAGGGGACGAGGAGATGACAAGGAAGCAGCCCAGCATCACATGGCTGGCGCTCCGTGGACCTGGAGTTTGACCCAGGACGGGACATTGATCCCGGAGAGCAAACACTTAATACCACCTTCTATCATTTTCCTTCGTGGTCATCTGGGAATCCTCGCTGGCACAGTATCCATGCCTCTGCTGGGTGTCAGGCTCCAGTTTCCACCAGGTTTGTTGAGAAACCAAGCCCCAGCAGATACAGGTCACGGGCATGACCATATTAAAATAATTTCAAAGCACGAGGTTAAGACAGTCAAACAGGAATGTGGGTACTTGTGGCCTCAAGTCCCAATTCCACTATTCATTAGTTCTGAGCTTCAGTTTACTCAGCTGCAAAGTAAAACAAAATATAAAAATTCCTGGCTGGGCCGCCTCCCAAAGTTGTCCTGAAGTTCCAGCAAGATAGGAAAGAGCCTTGAGAGCCTATGAAGTTAGCTAGGGTTTCTCATTTATGCACATTAGCACCTGAATGCTCCAAAAATTCCTTTCCGGCAGCTCAGGGTTATATACAGCTAAGGCTTTTACAGACTAAAGGGTGACAGTTTGAATGCAAATCCTACCCTGGGAACCCTGGCGGGGGCACAGTTGGACTCATGCCCAGAAGGTTCTGGAAGGAAACAGACTGAAGTCCCCCCCTTGGCGTTCACCCGCCAGGACATGCACAGGGTCAAAGTGATAAAGGAACAGAGTCAGGTGCTGGAGTGAACTGGATGCTGCAACCACACGTGTGCAATCTACACACATGCTCCACAACTCCCAGGAAGAAAGCTGAGGTCGGGAGAAGAGGATGGCGGTGGTGGGGCCGGCTCCATGATGCCACCTGCCCCGACTGACGACTTGGGGGGGGGGGGGCTGGCCCCTCCATCCTGTCATGTGGCCAGGTAAGTGTTTGCATATGGGGTAAACTTTGGACAACCAGGCCTCGATACAAAGCTATGCTGAAATGTTAGCCTAACTCACTTATCAACCTAGTCTGGTAAAATGCATAGAATAAGCTGCCTCCTTCTTTCCATTTTCAGACACGGCCCCAACGATCCCCGGCTATGTGGAAGCAGTGGTGCTGAGGCCAATTCCTACATACGCCCAGCCAGCTTGCAAATGTGTGCCTGTGTAACAGAGGGCCACCGACTCAGTGGTCATCCACAGTATCTCCTAGAAAAACAACTCAAAGCTGATTCTGAGTGGGTGACATCATTATAAGTGAAAGCTTTCTTACTTCAAAAAGGCAATTCCTTCAAGATGCCAGGAGAGGGCAGGTTTCCAAGAAAGCTGCAAGGCAGCAACCACTGGCTGCAAAGCCTAAGGACAGAGGCCCCCAGGAGATAAGGCCAAAGAGCAGGGCCAGGCACGGCTGGGTCCGTCTGGAAGCCATCACCTCTCAGGACAAACTGACTCAATGGTCATTGAGCAATTTGCTCCAGGGCTTGCAGCGAGACAGCCACCAGGGGGAAAATCCCACAGCCCTTCTCGATGCCTGCGGATCAATTCCCACGCACGAGCAGCAGAAACTGAGCCGCAGAGGGCAGTCTGCTCCCTTCCCGAGGTTGGGGGGAGACAGGGCAGAGGGACAAGGGGAGGGAGAGCAAAAGAGACTGAGATGGAGACAGAGTCGAGAGAAATCTGGAGAGAAGAGACAAGAAGTGGAGACAGGGACATGGAGAGAGGCCAAAGCAGGGGGAGAGGTAACAGAAGAAGAGAAGGAAGGAAGGAAAGAGGGGAGAGGCCCTCACACGTTCACTTCCCATCAGGCTAAGATCCGCCACCGGAGTCAACTGCATGCTCCCTGGCTTTCCGTGCCAGGAGATAACCCCCAGCATCAAACATGCTGTGACTGTCCAAGTTCATGCAGTCAGCAGCAGGTGACAACTGCGTTTATAACACAGAAAGACCCCCCCCAGTCCTTGAGAGGAAGCCGCACTTAGTGAATTAGTTCCCAAGAACCTTCTCAATGGACCCCGAGTAACACCAGAGAACCAGCCTCGGCCCAGGCATCGATGGAGTTTACTAAGCACCAGAAAGACCGGACATGACGGTGTCTGGGGCGAAATGCATTCTGCACCCCAGGAGGCTGTCTCACTCGCCCCACCGGAAATCACTACCAGCCTCGAGGGGGGGCGGTGACGCATGATGCGACATGACGTTCTCCAAAAGGATTCTGCGGCAGATGGAAACTGATGTCATCTGTGTACGTGCCTGTTTTATTTAGACTGCATCAAATTAAATCCAACTTCCCTACGGGCGGTGGGGCGGTGGGCACAGCTGCCCACCCAGCTCTGCAGTGCGCACGGCTCTGAACGGCCACATGCAGGGCCGCGGCAATGGAACAACGGGAGGAAACCAGAGCTCCCTGGCGCGCTCGGCTGTAATTAGGTTAATGCTGGGACATGGTGACAGTGGCCCACTTGGCATGAGGGGCTGGAAAAGGTGCCCTCCCCTCCAAACCCGGCCGCAGCGCTCACCCTTCTTCCGCGCCTGGGCGATGACCTCGGCCGAGCTCTTGCTCATCACCTTGGTGACGTACAGGGGGCAGTTGGTCTGGTTGGCGATGGTGATGGAACGGTTCACGGCCTCCGCCTCCACCTGCGGGAGCGTGGCCGAGCGTGAGAAGCCCGCTCAGCCCACCCCGGGAGCCCCATCTTCACCCCCCACCCCCCAGAGAGGCTGAGACGCTGAGGGGCTGCTGTGCTGGGTCCCCAAGGGTCCACCCCCAGGGGCACTGCAGGGGGACGTGACTGTCCCAGCGTCACTCGAGATTGCTATGGTTGAAATGACAGGCGATTCCTTCCTGCCCCTTCTCCAGGTGTGGGCGGCAAGCCTGCCGCGTGAGCCGGGCCCAGAGCTGTAAGACACGCAGATTCTCAGGCCCTGCCCCCGACCCACAGGCTAGGAGCCCTGGGCGGGGACCCAGCAACGTGGCCCTGACCCACGCTCTGCGATTTCCGAGCTTGCTAGCGTTTGAGAACTGCCACTCCCAGACACTGATCGCTCTCCACTCAGTATATTCATTCTGCTCCTATGTGGTCTTGAGTCAGGACATTCGGTGACGTGGTTTAGGCGTTTGATGCTCAGGGACAAAGCCAGCATCGCCCACAAAACAATGTGGTCTCACAGGGCTCTGGGAATAGGGCGGCAGCATCTGTCCACACCAACAGTCCCCATATGTGATGCATGAACGTGGCCGGCCAGCCACAGCCTGGTACGACCTCTGGCATGAGACGGGAGGACTATTCTCACAAATAAGCTCTTTAAAGCCAAGGCAGCAGTGAGTAATGTTTCAGAGACCCCGCAGGATGATGCTAAACACCTGATCAGGACCAAGTTATATCTGACAAGGAATCGGCCCTGGTGTTTATACCTGGCCAGCAAAGGAACACTTGAAATCATGGAACAGCGGAGCTGAAAACATCACTGGCTCCCTCCCCAAATCCAGGCAAAATGCTGTGGCTTGAACTTGAACAGGGAGGGGCTGGGCTTACTCTTCGTTTTCTATCCTCCATGCCCCACCCCAGTAGTTCCTAGTGCCGTGCCTGGTGCCCAGCAGGTGCTCAAAACTGTTTGCTGAACAAATTAATGACTTCGTTTCATATTCACAGTCGGTCCCACAAAGAGCAGTTATTTCTCATAAGACATAACTGACCTCGAGAATGAATTAACTCAGCTACCTTGTCTCCGCCAGAGCTCGGCCAGAGATTAGCTCTGTAATTGCATTAGCTGCTAATCTGATTTAGTGAGGCTGAGACCACTTCATCCACGTTGGCCTTCAGGCGCCAACAACGTGAAGAGAGATGCCCAGAAACGCACAGGCAAAGCTGAAGGCTCTTGAAAAAGCTCATTAAACGTCCCAATGTCTCTAATTCCTGGGACAGCTGAAGGACAGCTTCAGCTGAACCAGAGACAGAAAGGGGAGTCTCCAGGCTGCACTATCCACAATGCCTTACACACACACACACACACACGCGCGCGCGCGCGCGCGCGCACACATGACCCACAGCTGCCCAGAGAGACCCCGGTCAATGTAGCCACAGGGAAGCCACACTCTCAACAGGACAGGTAGGAATTGGCTTCCCGTGGCACTGCACAGTGCCCATGGAACACTGATTCACGCATTCCGGTCCTCGGATGTTCACCTCCTCGGGTCGACTCAGCACATGTCCCTCGGGGCCCGTGATGCCCAAATCCAGGATCCTCTGCTGTTCCTGGAATGTTCAAAGAAAGCCAGAGACTGTCAGGGAGAGCTGGACTTGACCTAGCTGTGGTGGGGACAGAGCTGGGCACACAGGGATCGGGCAAGATGGAAAAAGGTCACTGCTGACCACCCGCCCTCATCCCGAGACCTCACACTGCCCTGTTTCCAGTCCTACTGGAGCAGGGTGGACCAGTGACAGCCCCCAGCACTGCTCAGCTGTCCCCCGGGATGCTAAAGGCCAACACATTCCCAGCCTCGACCACAGTGTGCAATGACAATGTCTGTGTGTGGCGATGGCACCCCCGTACCCCACCCCCGGCAGCTGCATTACAGCGCTGAGAGCAACAGCCTCTCCCTGAAATGGGAACTGGCTCTATGTCCTGCCAGACACACTGAGAGGCATGAGTGTCACCGGCATTCACACCACCAGGGAGACCATGAGCAGAGCCAAAGAAGGGAACACCAGGCCCCTCCCTCCGGCTTTCTGCCTCTGAGTTAAGCTATAGAAGACATCTCGCTTTCTTGAGCCCTCCTCTTGCCCTGCAGGTGATAAAGAAATGATGAGGAAAGCCCCCTACCTCTGCAATGATGTCACCATTTTCTGCGTGGACTTGGGCTATGGCACCAATATCCCGGATCACACTCAATACTTCATATATCTGAGAGAGAGCAGTGTGGGATCAGAGACCAGGACTTCCAGCTCCCTGACCACAGGGACAACCATCTCCCCACCAGTGACACACCTGGGATGACAAATGGTACCCACCCGCTGGCTGCTTCTATGGAGGGTAACGTCTCTGGCCACATGTGGTGGAGGAAGACCCCTCAGTAATGACCAGGACAGCACAACTCAGTGGGACATGGATTAGGAGCAAGCAGCTCCTAGACGCCACCCCGGCTCCACACCAGGTTTGCAGAGGAAGCTCCACGTGCTCCTCTGGGGCCATGCTGTGACGTGCTGGGCAGCTCCAAGGCTCAGACCCGGAGCCTGGTAGAGCTCCCGGCCCAGGGCCCAGGGCACTGGATTCACACTCTGCTTCAAGGCTAAATTTTCCATCAGTCACCTAATCCACCAGTCATGTCTCATGAAACTAAGGGAGGTACCTACACTGACTACGTCTTTCCCAGACCACAGCAGCCACCCGAACGTACCAAGCGTCAGTGAGACTGTTCAGAACAGCTGACCCTCTTGTTCTTACCTGGGAATCCGTTAGCTGGAAGCGATCTTTGAAAGCCATGTACACGAGGAAGGAATTTACCCCTAGTAGACAGACAAAATAGAGAGGTAGAGACAGGACTTTGAACAAATAAACCAAAACCAAATAATTAGGAAGGGAGTAAGAAAGTGACAGTGCCATATATATGTGTGTGCGCATGTGTGTCTCTGTGTGTGTGTGGAAAGGAAGAGAGAATAATGAAGCACATGGGGTATAAATAATAGTGAAAATGGGATTGGGGTACACATGAATCCTTTTTAGTATTCTTATAATTTTTCTGTAGTTTTAAAACTACATCAAAATGAAGAGTTGCCAGTATTTATTCACTCATGTTCACAGCAGCATTATTCACATAGCCAAAAGGTGGAAGCAACTCAAGTGTCCATCAACAGATGAATGGATGGATAAACAAAATGTGGTCTATTCATAAAATGGGAGAGTATTTGGCCTTAAAAAAGGAAAGACATTCTGACACATGCTATGCCATGAATGAATCCTGGGGACATTATACTAAGTGAAATAAGCCAGTCACAAAAGTATGATTCCACTTGTAAGAGGCACATAGGAGTCAATTTCATAGGCAAAAAGTAGAATGGGGGTTGCCAGGAGTAGGGGAGAGGGAGCATGCGGAGTTAGTGTTTAATGGGGGACACAGTTTGGGTTTTGCAAGGTGAAAAGAGGCTCATGGATGGATAGTGGTGATGGTTGCAACAAAAGGTGAATGTATTAATACTGAATGCCACTAAATTGTCCACTTAAAAATGGTTAAGACAGTAAAATTTTATGTTATATTTATTTTACCACAGTTAAATTTTTTTAAAAGCTACCCCCAAAACCAAGTCTGTTATGACTTTAATAAAGAAAATGAATTAGAAGTCTCTGTCTATGAAAAATGTGTAATAAATGTCTTTTCTTTGGCAAACAGACTGCCTTCCATGCTGATACTTAGGAAACGATTTTTTAAATAAGAACAGGTTCATTAGTTCAACAAGCCAATGTCGCAATTCTCATCCTGGCGTCTCAGAGTGCTTGCCTCCCGAGGCACCAGACCAAACATCCCTGCCCAACATCCATCACAATTTTAAACAATCGTCCTGACAACCTCATAGCCCTAGAGCTTAATTCAAGCCACCTGGGGGGGTGTTGGAAGCTGCCAGAGTTAAATGTCTCTGGACATCCAGGCCCTTCTCCTGTTGCCAGGCAACAGTTACTATGGTAACCCTCCTGCCAGATTTGGACTGGATTCATCCTAAGCATTGGAAGTCAAACCCATTAGAATCCCGGTATTGTCAAAAGTGAGAAAGGTCAAAGGTTACCTATTTTTCTTTTATGTGGAAGCTTCCTGCTAGAAAGAATCTTAAAGGACATCTAGTCCAATACTCCCATCTGATAGATTTTTTAAAAAACTGAGACCCATAAGATTTAAGTGATTTACCTAAGGTCACATAGCTAATCTACAGAAGAGCAGAGAATTAAACCTGAGACTCTAGCTCTTCTTTCTGGGGCTTTTTCTACCATATCCATGCCTAGAGATTTCCCTCCTATCATTTTGCTCATAGCACATGGTGTTTCTGGGCCTGGAAGTCCCAGAACCCTAAAGCGGGTATTTCCCTGAAGGTTAAGATCCAGTGCGGTCAGCCGGGCGCGGTGGCTCACGCCTGTAATCCTAGCTCTCTGGGAGGCTGAGGTGGGTGGATCCTTTGAGCTCAGGAGTTCGAGACCAGCCTGAGCACGAGCGAGACCCCATCTCTACTATAAATAAAAAGAAATTAATTAGCCAACTAATATATATAGAAAAAATTAGCCGGGCATGGTGGCGCATGCCTGTAGTCCCAGCTACTCGGGAGGCTGAGGCAGCAGGATCACTTGAGCCCAGGAGTTTGAGGTTGCTGTGAGCTAGGCTGACGCCACGGCACTCACCCTAGCCTGGGCAACAAAGTGAGACTCTGTCTCAAAAAACAAACAAACAAACAAAAAAAGATCCAGTGCGGTCAACAAGAAACCCTGGAATCTAGTCTCCATCCCAGAGAGACCCGGGAAGACAATGTTATCTGGCTCTTCCACCTAAACCCCCGAGGTCCCTGTTGACAGAAGAGCCCCAGAGGCACCATGAGGTGGTAAAGATTCCTCCAGCTTCCCTGTGAATCTTTCCAATCCCTGGAATCTTCCTCCCAAAATAATTCTATGAAATAGAAAAGACCCCTCAGGCTGTCTCATTACCCTCAAGTCTATCTTGGATTCTTCCAGGTTTGTAGGAAGAGGCTGCCCAGAACCCTTACCGGGATATGCACCTGTTTGTTATCCTTTAAGGGTGAATCACTCTCACGGCAGCCTCAACTCCCCAATCAGGCTACAGAACACAGATCTCTCAACCCAATAAGCTGGTTTTAAGAACAGGCCCCAGCGGTAAGGCTCGTATTCTCTTATCAATGCAGGCTTATGTTACTGCACGGGGCAGGGCCACCTCCAATTAGCACAAACTGCAACCCAAAGCCCGCTCCCTTGCTCGGGGCAGGCACAGGCGTCAGGTGCGAATGGGATCTAGAAGCATTATTTGCAGAGCATTTCTTCCCAGAACTGTGCCCACTGATGCACTGAAATGCAAACACCTGCAGAGGGGATTGGGTGAGTCTGTGCAACCTACCGTGGTCCTTCACCAAGGCTTCCATCTCTTCCTGGATGCCCTTATGCCACTCGGTGATGTCCACGTGCAGAGAGTAGTCACAGCAGGACTTGCTGTCGGCCCATTCCCTCCACTGGTCAAACGCGGCCAGCAGGCTGGTCCCGGGCTCAGGAACAACATGGTCAACTGGAAAAGAAGTAGACATTTGTCGTCACCGCTGAGAGCCTGGAGGGCCGTGGGCCAGCAGGTGTTTTCCCATTTGAACCCTGAATAAGGCTTCTTGGGTTCCAAATCGAGACAGTGATCTCTACGGCGAGCTTCTAAGAAGCCAGTTAAGGCAGCTGACTACCCAAGAGGGAGAAAGCAGAAAGCAGAAACTTGGCATTGGCCACTGGCTCCAGTGAAACCACGCATGAACTGCCCGGATCTGATTTCCCAACTCCAAGTCCCTGAAAGCACCAGCCCTGGGCACATTTCACGGACAATGAGTCCTTACGGACAATGGCAGTGTCAAATGGCCCAGCGTGGAGCCACCGAAGCCTTCTCTGTGTCCATGTGGCTCGTGAGATGCCCCCACCGGACAGCAAGGAACTTGAAGGTGCTGGACCACAGCCACGCAGACCTGGCCTCTCAAAAGTTCCCGGGCACACCCGCTCTCGCCTTACCGCTCACATTTCTGCAGCATAACACCACTTTGTAAGTTAAGGGATATCTTTCATCTTAAGATTTCAAAGCATTTTCAAACTGCAGTTGTTGTGATATTATTGAGGTAGGCTGATACAGAGGACGGAGGATTCTGGACTCAGGCCGACCCGAGTTTGTTTCCTGGCTTTACTGCAAGGTACCCTTGGGTAAACTACTTCATCTCCACTGCCCTAAATTTCTGTGCTGGTTAAAAATGGGTATAATATTGCCTAGCACATACATTTGTTCCGTATCTATCAACCTTATGGCACTCCTGTATTTAAATCATCCTAATGGCTTCCCCTTGCTCTTAGATAAAGATTAAAGTACTCCAAAAAGGTCTGCAAGATCCTGCCAGCTTGGTGCTGGCTTACCTCCACAACGTGACCCTGGACCATCTATCTCCCCCTTGCACTCTGCTCTCCAGCTACACATGCCATCTCTCAGGCCCTACAATATCAGCCTGCTCCCTGCATCACAGGGCCTTTGCACCTGCTATTATCTATCCTAGGTCTCAAAGAGCTCTCACCTAGTTAGCATGATGACAGGATTACTAGAACTATTATATTACCCATCTTCTACACAGAAGCACTAAAATACAAACTGATCTGTCTAAGGTCAAATCAAACTTGTGCAACAATAAAAACAAAACCCAGGACTCTCGACACCTAAAGCAATGAAATCATTCTTCCTAAATAAAATATTAGATTTTCTGCACCCAAGTAAGCAGTTCTGAGCTAAGAAAATGCCAGCCTAGGCAATGCTAGTGAGCTCCGATTTCTGAAATGGATCAAATCTTGCAGATGCTGCTAAACTGTGATCAACTGAGCTTGGCTTTGTATATGTCAGAAATCTGGCCATCTATGCTGAATTCTCTTTTGACAAAATTTATAAGCCGGGTGCGGTGGCATATGCCTATAATCCTAGCTACTCAGGAAGCTGAGACATGAGGATCGCTTGAATCCAGGAGTTCAAATCCACGTTGGGTAACATAGCGAGACCTCATCTCTATAAAACAAATTAAAAATTTACTTTTTCATAAGTAGTATTATATGTAATTAAATGGACACATACATATCTAGTATCTATAACATAAATAATGTGATCTAATGAAAGCAAAGATGATGTACACTTTCAATGCAAACCTGTTCCATTGGTAAAATGCTAACATAGAAATCTTGACAAAACAATTCCAGTTTTTCTTCTTAAATTGTGTGTCCTCTCCCGCAAAGAGAACCACAAAAACATGGCTTTATAGCAAACGGGTTGGACACAGTCTCCCTAGCCATTCCCCTGGCTTCAGCTCATCCACTTCCAAACCAGCCTTCCTAACAGCTAGAAGGATCCTCTTAAACCTTTCATCAGGTGAATCAGATGCTGTGGTTCCCCCGATTAAATCCTTCAGTGCTGTGCGCTGTCTTTAGAGCAAATTGAAATTCTTTCCCAGCCAGATCTAGTCCTGCCTGGTCTCCCCAACTTACTCTCTCACTCACGGCCAGCTGCCACCCCGGCCAGTGTTCACTTCGACCTGCCCACCTCCTGGGCACCTGCAGGCCTTGCACAAGCAGCTCCCTCCCCCTAGAAGTCCACTCCCCTCGCTCTTGACTCGGGCACGGCCATCTCCTCCTCATCCTCCTAGTCCAGCTGACATGTCACCATTCAAGGGTTGCATCACTGTTTGCAATTGTTGCTATACGAGTTTCACTGATTTGTAAATTTCCCCAGGGCAAGGACTGAATGCCTAGATCTAGGAACTGCTCAGGAGATGCTGTAAACAGGGAAGGAATGCCCCCTGCCAGCTCTCACATGCCCCAGCGCTAGACCAGGCAAAGCAGGCAAGCAGGTGCTCACCTGGAACTGACTGCTATTCTCACTGCGGAGCCTGGAGCCCCTCTGCCCAACACTGCCCTACGAGACCGAGATGGTCACTCACAACTGCCTGCCAGGAGGAAATGCATTCCTCTTACAGGCCAGCATGGGATATGAATGAATGGGTTTTTCTGATGATACAGTTTTGTTTTCGGAAGAAAATTTTTAAAATGTAGAAAATTTTAGGGGAAATTAATAATCCAACTACCACCACAACCCTCCCCATCAACCTACTCAAATTTGGGTGTATTTTCTCTAAAAGTCTTCTTCTCTATATATTACATTTTATTCTATTTCTTTATTTATAGTCCACGTTCTTCCCCCCAAAGTGTTTTAAGGTGGTTTATAAAGATACATAAAATACAAGAAGATTTGAGAAACCACAAATGGGAATAAAAGATGAAGTAGAAAAAACATAAAATGAAACCAGGAACGAAGCATGTATGTTACGTATGTGTATGTATGTATGTACGTATGTGCTTATGTGTGTGCATGTAAAATATGTGCACACGTGTGTGTACAGATAAATAGCATTTAGTTTTATACACTGGCTAAATTTAGAGTTAGACCCCCTAGCCAACGTAAACAAGGAAGCCTATGTTCAACATATGTTTCCTCTGGGATTAACAAAATAACTCCCTTCTCAGAAGAAGAACAAGCACTACTGATAGCAAGACCCACATGCTCATAGCTATTAAACGATCCTTTCCCCTTTTTGATTTATGGTGACTTGAAAAACATAATAATATTATTAGATAAAATGCCTAATATTTTAAATTCGTGCACATCTTACAGAGAGGCAAAACCAGGTTTTGTTCTGGGTTATTCTGCTCCACTTATCTCTGTACTAAATATAGTAGCTTTTTGATATGTGGTACTATCTGGCAGTAAAAGTTCTCTCTTTTTTCCCGAATATTTATAAGGAAAAAATTTATCTTGCAAAAGCTCATTTCCTCCATAAGATTTTCTTCCCTCCTCCACACCCTGTGAAATCTGAGAATACGACATGTAGGATGTCCCTTCCTATTCTGAGAGGTTTGCACAAGCCACCCAATGTTGCACTGCCTGCACTCACCCGTGGACAAGGTGAGGAGGGTCATGGACGAGGGACAAGGACAAGATTTGATAAACCAGAAGTAGGAATAAAAGACAAAGTAGAAGAAACATAAAATGAAACCTGGAATGAGGTATGTGTGTTACATGTGCATGTATATATGTATGTGTGTACTTACATGTGTGTGCATAAAATGTGTGCATACGTGTGTGTTAGACTGGCTGCAGGACCCATGACCCCAAATCCAGAGGGTATGTCGGATCATCTGGTGCTACACTTTTCAGACTTCAGGGTATACAACAACGATCTCAAGTGTCCATCAAAACACAGGGTCCTGGACCTCATGTCAGAGGTTCTAATCTGATACTCTGCACTTCTAATAAGCAACCCAGGAACTGCTGAGTCTGCCTTGGACCGGTCTGAGCATCACTAACTGAGTGCAAATCTTTTTGCACTGACTTTGCCCTCCGCCTCCATTCGCTCCTGCCCATTGTGCCAGGAGGGGGCTGTCTTCTACACAACAGCATCAACACACACCAAAAATATCAGGTTCCCTGGCTGCACAACTGCGGCTTCCCTCCACATCCAAAACCAGTTCCTGCACTTCCGAACTCTTGAAAACTCAAGACTCGGACACAGCTGGGCACGTCAGAGAAATAAACATGTTTCCTCTGAGAGCCGATGACACTCAGAAATGTGTCCACGGAAAGCCTCCACATGTTTTCCCACAGTTCTCTTTCCACAGAAGCCCTCCTGGGAAGAGCTGCTCTAAGGAACAGGGCAGAATGTCACAGTCACTTCCGGAGGGAGTACAGAGTCCCCCCTGAGGACACAAGCCCGAAAACATCTTGCACAGAATGCACAGGCCTTTTCTCTGGTGACCTGCCTAAGCCATCTGCCCCTACAGAGCCACAGCTCAGCAACCCAGCCATGCACAGGCAACGAAAAGAGGCTGGTCTTGGGGTGGGTTCAGTCGCCTGCAGAGTCCCACATTCTGAGTCTTTCTGCAGCACTCCCTTGCTGTGGGCGTTACTCTCTGGGACCTCCATTTCTTTACCTACAAGACATAGGCAGGAAACTGCCCACCATGCAGGGCTGCAAGAAGTTCACATAAGTGCAGGTAGAAGCACCTGGCAAAAGGTCCGGCATCCCCTGGGCTTTCCTCCCTTGGGGATGAGCCACTGGAAATGCCACGTGGTCAGGTGGCAGGCCTGTGATCCTGGTTGGCTGATGAGGGAGCCTCGAACATGCCTCAAAACAGTGGCCTGAATTTGCAAGTTAATATATAATCTGCCTCTGAAAGTGCTTTAATCTAGACAACACCAGCTATATCCAAAGGATGATTATTACTTCTATTAAAATGGTCAAAGGACCTTACTTTTTAAAACAGTTTTATTGAGATACTATTCCCATATTATGCAATTCACCTATTCAGAGGGTACACTGCAATGGTTTTTAGTATAGCCACTCAACTGTACAACCATCACCACAATCTAATTTTAGAACATCACCCAAAAAAGAAACCTGGTACTCACTAGCAGTCACTCCCATTCCCTCCAACCCCTGTTACTCCCAGCCCCTGGCAACTGCTAATCTCCTTTCTGTCTCTATAGATTTGCTTACTCTGGACATTTCATATGAATGGAATCTATGTGGTCTTCTGAGTCTGGCTGTTTTCACTTAGCGTAATGTTTTCAAGGCTCATCCCTGCTGCAGCGTGAATCAGGGCTTCATTCCTCTGTCTTGCCTCAAGTGGTTTTGGTGTCCTATTTTTATGCTTATTGGACCTTGGCAGAGTGTTAGACACAAAGTAAACAAGCTGTTCCCTGAAAATTCAAATATAGTATAAGGCCCCCTTTAGCGTTTATAGTATTCAAAAGACCCTAATTCTTTTTTTAAACTTTTTTTTAAAGGTCATTGTAGACTCACACACAGTTGTAAGACCGTGTGCCCGGGGTTGCCCGAATGGAAACATATTGCATGATGTCACAACCAGGGAGAGACAATGATATAATAATCTGAGACCCCCAAGTTTTTGAAAGGGCAGACATCAGTGTGTCTGATGAGTTCAAGGGGCCCTTCCTATTTAGGTTGCTGGAAAAACCATCACTGCAGTCCCTGTTCTGGAATTGCAGCAGCTGAGCAGGAACCAGATTCTGTAAGTCTGCTGGGGGTTGTGTAAATGGAGCAGGAGGGAGAAGGGAGGGTGGGGAACCCCCACCAACCGAGAACCCCGCCAGCCCCTCCAAAGCCTCAGACATGATGGCACACAGGGGCAGATCCTCCTGCTGTGAGTGCACCCGCCTTCCCGCCCCCACTCCCCGGGATGTTTATGCTCTCAGACCTGCCCATCTCCAGGATCTTAGTCCAAACAGTCACGGCCTCATTCCCCAGCCTCAGCGCCCGCTTTTAACTGTGTGCGCATCAGCTTCTCCCTCCTTCATCTCGGACAGGGATCGACTGGAATTGAAAGCAAACCACCAGGGAGACGACAACACAAAGCACCCCTGGCTTATCGACATGGCTTTCCCGAGTTGGCATGTAGTCTGCAAAATGCTGGGTGACCTCATCAGCCAGGCAGGGAATGGCTTTTGTTGGTGGAGAGATAAGAGGCTGCGTGAGCTCGGCCTGCCAGTTAGGATAACACATTGTTCCCAAAAAAAAAAAAAAAAGGCATAAAGGAAAGAGAGAGCACCTGCCCCTGGGAATTTAAGGGGTACCCGCGGGAGAGGCAGTAGTGGAAAGACAAGAGCCAGATGCCCGGGTTCCAGGACAGTTCTGCCACTTACTCTGCATTTCAGATTCCCCATCTATGAAATGGGACTAATCCTTAACTCACAGTGTTCAAGCGAGGTATAAATGAGTGAATCTGAGAAACGCTTAACGAGCGCTTGCTGCATAGACATGCTCAATGCACACCAGCAGGAAAGCAAAGTTGTGTTCCTTTGTAAGAAACACTCCTCCGCGTAAATCCCTGTGTAGCATTTAGGTGCCTCTAAAGCACGTGCCGCCTTATAGGGTGCACTACTTGCCTTGTGCAAATATACTATTTCTCCCGCAATGCTAAAGAAGCATTTTCCTAAGATCCGGAACCATCCAGAATGTCTGTGCTCGTCTGCTCATCCAGGAAACAGCAGCAATAATGGATCTCCCAGCTTTTCTCATGAATGTTCAGTAAGATGGTGTCTGCAGACTATCAGAGGCATGGTTCCAATATAACCAGTTAGCATCCACTTTCTCTTCTCTGTCTCCCCCAGAGCACCACGCCGGGAGACTGGCATACAGCAGGTGTCCAATAAGCACAGGAGAGACCAAACATCACAGGGCTTTGGCCAGCTCTAGCACTGGGGTACTGGGGAACCGCTTCCTCCGGGGAGCCCAGCCACAGGCTACAGGATTGAACACACCTAGGTGTCCCGCCCTGGGCATGGTCTACCAGAATCATCCCAAGTCATTGTGGCTGGTTTTTAAACCCCACCTGTCCTGAGTGCAGGAGAGGGGCCACCCGGGTTAGCACGGGCCCACGAAACAGGGAGTAACTTTAACTCACTGTAAGTCACAGGCATCAGAAGATGGGCATAACAGTAAAAGCAATTCAAATTTATTCAGCACTTCTTACTCGTCTGGTACTACTCTATGCACCTTCCACGATTATCTCATTTAATCCTCACGACAGCCCATTGAGGCTGGGGCCCGTGTTGGTTCCATCTTTCAGCTGAAGCAGCAGAGAGACACTGAGATCAAATAACTCACTCACATTACTTAAAACGCCCTGGGCAGCGGGCGGGGCCTTTGGAAGCTGCGCAGCACACACTCCTCCCGCATCGCACCAAGAAGGGCCCCGGGAGAGCTCTGCAAGGTGGGGATCGACGGCCTTGCCCGGCGCAGCTATGGACAGGCGGAGGGGGAATCTGATCCTGGACGGGAAGTCCAGACCACCTGCTCTTAGCCAACCCTGCTCACAACAGCACAGAAGGGTGGTTAACCGAGAAGAGAACTGCAGTCTCGTCCCTCCATATATCACAACTAAAGCAAGCGACCCAATGCCAGAGCTGCGTCCTTAGCCCAAGGGGTGCAGAAATAAGAAAACATGCTTGCATCTGCTTCAACTGTGAGGCAGCTCTCCAAGGCTGTCCTCTTCTTTCCCCTTCTCGAACTTTCTTTACTGTAATTCTGCTTCGAAAACGAACTAAGTGTCTTCATATAACCAAGTTGAGCCATCAGTGATCGTTCTGCACCCAGCAAGCCCTGCGAGAAGGATTAAGCCAGAATCTGGTGGGAATGAGGGTGGAGGCTAGATCCAGGGAGACGTGTTTAGAAAACAAAGCACCTCCCTAAGCGATCCGCCAGCTTCAGAGGAAACAGAAAGGCAGGAGACATAAACCGTGCTCTGAAAATGTTGACAGTCCGGGTGGCGGACACAAAATCACGTTAAAAGGTGCACACATGAAATGATGCTGCTTGATCCTAAGGCCACTGCCCTGTCCCTGTGTGCTCCTCTCACCGAGCTCTAAAAAGAGGTGAATGTTGGCCAGGCGCGGTGGCTCAAGCCTGTAATCCTAGCTCTCTGGGAGGCCGAGGTGGGCGGATTGTTTGAGCTCAGGAGTTCGAGACCAGCCTGAGCAAGAGCGAGACCTCATCTCTACTATAAATAGAAAGAAATTAATTGGCCAACTAATATATATAGAAAAAATTAGCCGGGCATGGTGGCGCATGCCTGTAGTCCCAGCTACTTGGGAGGCTGAGGCAGCAGGATTGCTTGAGCCCAGGAGTTTGAGGTTGCTGTGAGCTAGGCTGACACCACGGCACTCACTCTAGCCTGGGCAATAAAGTGAGACTCTGTCTCAAAAAAAAAAAGAGGTGAATGTTGCTGACGCCCCACTTTCCCGCCTCCCATTCCCCTCAGCACAATATACACCAGCCCCCACCTTGCAGGGGCCCGGGAAACCCCCCCCCTGCTGCATCCCAGCCCTGTCCCCTGCCTGTCTGCTTGCCCTCTGGACAGCACTTTGCGAGTTTGCCTCCCATATCTTGGAAGAATATTTCCCAAGCTCCTCTTCCTCCAGCCACATGGTCAATGCTGGTGTCCCTGGGAGCTCTGTCCCATCTCATTAGATTCCATGCACACCTCTGACATTTACTCAGAAGGTCTTTCCCTGGTTGATCTGCAAGGGGCTCCTTATCCTCTCTTCTTCCTCCCACCACCCCTCCTCCCTCTCTCCAGATCTCCTTCCTCCCCAGCCCCCAGGCTTCAGTCTTCCTCATTGGCAGTCCCAGCCTCAGTTCTCCCCAGTGGGTCTGAGGCAGGAGGCTCCACGGTGTCTCTAGCAAACCCCGCGATGAGCAGCTGAAGCAGGTGGGCCTCACACAGACCTGCTGGGGTGGGCACCTGCTGCACGAAGGGAGCTGCACGTCCTGAAACGCAGTGGGCACCTGGAGCCACCCACACCTGCAGCCCATGCTGCTGTCCTTCAGACTTCCTTCCCCACACCCTGGGCCACTAAAAAGAGGTTGCCCATTCCTTCCAGGCTGCTGGACGATGACTCTGGGAGACGAGGAGTCAGTCAGGGCTGGAGACAGAGGGTGGGAAGCAGGGCAGAGAGAAGGCCCAGATTCCAAACCCACTGGGATTTCAGATTCTGAAGACAACCTTGGAAAGTCGTCTTTGACCTTTCATCCCATTTTCACGGGTGAACACAGGCACCAGCACAGCTCCCCACTTAGAGAAACACACCCCCTCTCCTCTTTGGAAAGTGTCAAGCATGGGGATGGGACAATGGAACCATTTCATAGTTTCATACTGCTGGCTGCATCGATCTGAGAGCAATAATATCAACCTCACATGCGTATAGCTTTTTGGCAGTTCGCAAAGTGCTATCACGACCCTTATCTCGTTTGAAGCTCAAACCAGGTGGGCAGGACAGGCTCATGGTCCTCGCATCACAGATGTGGACGGCAGAGGCCACGTGACTTGCCAGCTGGTGTGCAGACAGTAACTTCAGGACATCGAACCCCAAAGTGGAGGCGTTCGGCAGCCTGCCTTGTTCTACGGTCTTCACTAACAGCCCCCCTGTTGGCATTTCCATGAACAGAAGTCACCCCACGTGTCTATTCCTGAAGCTTTCTCTGTCATGGGAAACACATGCAGGTTCCCTTGAGTGGGCAGCGAATGAACTTAACCCAGCGGGCAGAGGGGGAGTGTCCACTGCGTATTAGCAAAAGCCAATTTAGGGCATCAGGTAGAGAGGCCGGCAACGTTTCGGCACCTCCTGAAGCCCTTTGCTTTGAGGCCTGGTGTAGTTTGCACATGGGTTCCTCGCATCCCGGATCAAAGGCCGGCATAATGAAGTCTGCATGTGGCGATGAAGGGTCATTTATAATGTGTGAATCCTTTAAGAGTGACGCACCAAAGGATGAGCAGAGATTTCCCTCCTTCACTCATTTTGTGGGTATAATCACAGGGCATGCTCACTTTTAATCAAGGGTTTTTTTTTCTTAATACCATGTTGTCTTAGAGTCTTCATAATTCAATTTTTAATGAGAGCTATTTTGGGGGCAATCTATCATTTTCTTAACCATTTCCCTACGTCAACAACCTATAGATTTCTTCCAATTCTCCTCTATCATACATAACGTCCTTAAGGACATATTCATGCAAATAACTTTCCCTATATTTTAAATAGTTTTCTCTGGAGAGAGCCCTAGATAGAGCTGGGATCACTTGGATGGAGGACAGTTCTTGAAATGATGACCACGCTACATTGCAAAATTGTCACCACTTTACTCTGCCACCAGCAATCCACCAGGCTGTCACCCCAGACAGCACTGGTATTTCCATTTTCTTTGCTTACGACGTAAGGGAGTAAAACACACAGCTCTTTTCACTATACCAAGCTGTCTCTGTTTCAGATAAATGGCCACCTTCCAAGACCCAACTAGGGGACTGAGTTACACCCGAGATCAGATCAACTGGCTGCACAAAGAAGTGGCTGACAATTTCACAGGAACATGACTAATGGCTGCACCCACCATCGCAGGTCTAGTGCCCTCCCAACCCTTCTCCCACTTTTCAACTTGAAACCTAAGACAAGTCCCAGCCTTGGGACCGCCTTGTTAGGTGTCCATGAACCAGGCAAGGCAGCCACAGACGGGGAGTGGGCCAGGCCTCTGGCCCCCAGGTGCCTGAGTCCTCGTTCCGGGTACTGGGAGGAGCTGTGCTTTATCTCAGCTCCATGTTTATGTTCACAGACAGGCACTTAATCAGAAATGCCATCCCCAAGGCGGGATGATGAAATGGTGGCCCGGGGAAAAGGCAAGGAGAGCCAAAGGTGGCAATCCCAGCCAAACTTGTGACAACGCAAAGCTTCAAACTTCAGGTCCATGTAGGATTTCTCTGAGAGATGTTGCAATCATTGGCTTAGTGAGGGGCATTTCTGTTTCCTGTAATTAGACAGGCATTCTAAATCTGAGTCTGAAAAAAAAAAAGCCAGGTTTACGGCATCTCATACCCCTTAACCGGTGGGAGAAATGCAATCTTGTTTTCCAGTCACTGTGCCGATCCTGGAATTCCTCTAAGCATTCCAAAGTCCTGAGAAGAGGCTTCTCCCGGCCCCACCACCACCAACCTGCTCTCGAGGGACCTCACAGGCCCGTGAGCCTCCTGCTCCCAGACGCCCAGCTCGGACAACGGGGCCTCAGCTCCACCATCTGAGAAGCTGGGCTGAAACAGTCCTTCCTTCATAAAAGCAATGTTGGAGAAGCAGTGACAAAACAGGCCTTGCCCGAACAGTGCCCAATGCCATGACCGTCCACAATGAACTCGCTGGGAACAGGGGTGTGACGAAAAGACGTGGGGCACGTACCGCAGAGGCTCAGGGCTTTGGCTTCGGTGGCTCTGCCTCTCACTAGTGCTAGGACCCTGGGAAAATAACTTAACTCCTCAGTGCCCCAGTTTCCCCATCTGCAAAACAAATATAGCCACAGTGCCTACTTTATAGGACGGGGGTTAAAAGCATGAACTTTGAAGTCCAACAGCCTGAGTTTGCCCCCTAGCTCTGCCACCCATTAGTTGTGTAACCGCAGGATCCTGTACCCTCTCTGGGGCCTCAGTTTTCTTATCTGTGAAATGGACATAATAGTAGTACCTACTCACAGGGTTGCTCTGAAACAGTATTTATAAAGGGCTCACAACAATTAAGTCCTACATAAGCAACTGTTAAATGAACAGTAATTTAGGAGTGCCTTGAGGATATAAAACTTCTTGACACAATTCCTAGCACAGAGTTTAGCATTCTGCGAACGTTCCAGCACATTCCAGGGCTTGTAGGGAGATGAGCGGCACCCCTCAGTGGCAGGGGGAGGCTGGGGAGGTGGGAGAGGCTCAGGCAGAGGACCCTAGTGGGGAATAATGGGGTGTAGGAAGGGATCGGATAAAGACGTTATTGAGAGAAGGAGGGCGGAGACCTCCGGGGCCCAAGAAAGGCAAGGGACTTTGAGTCACCCGTCCAGCAGAACAGTTTTCTGCATAAAACTGAATACAGCCCAGACGAACAAAACACATCTGTCCTGTTCACACAGAAAGTAGGCATTAATCATGAAATATGATTAAATGCTGGAGCAGGAAGAGTCATGGCGACCCTCCATCAACAGACACAAACACAGACTGCTCACGGCCCAGGGCGCCCCCCAAACCCGGGACACTGTAACGCAAACGATTTCCCATCAAACGGAATGTATTAGGAATAAGCGTTCACTTCCCATTTTATTAGGAATCCAATGCAAGTAAAACTGCCGATCAGAGTGGACAACACAAATTACTCCTCATTAATAGAGTTCATACCCTTCCCATCAAAAGCAAAGAATCCTACAGGTTCCCACAGACCCCACAAGGCATCACTTTGGTTAAATCTCCATCAGGCTTTGAACAGACTGAAACTATCTGTAGTTTCAAAAATCCTGTAGGGACACAGGGAGCCCAGGCTGCAGTGGACACCCTGGCTCTCCCGTGTGTGTGTGCATGTGTGTGCGTGTGATGGGGGAGGAAGAGGGGAGCCGATTTCCCTATTCCACTTCCTGGGGCCTTCAGGCTGCTTTAAGGAAATAAAGACTTCCCAGTTTTCACCACAAAGTCTGCCAGAAATAAATTCCAGACTATGAACCCATTACAGGAAAAGTGCAGAGAAGTAATGATTGACAGGGACCCTGAGGGCCGGGGGGCAACCTAAAGGTGCCTCATACGGGCC
Source organism: Mirza zaza (assembly GCA_008750895.1). Lineage (NCBI taxonomy): Eukaryota > Metazoa > Chordata > Mammalia > Primates > Cheirogaleidae > Mirza > Mirza zaza. The sequence continues at coordinate 226,865 of VSMD01101759.1, forward strand.
AGGTCAGCCCCTGCCCAGCCAGACTGAGTGCTGAGGAGCCCCGCCTCATCCAGGGTCCGCAGCTGGCCGTGTCCGGCCAGATGAGGTGGCCGGAGAAACATGTGAGTAATGACACTTCCTCTGTTTGTCTCAGCTTTTGGTTGCCCGGGGCTACCAGACCACAGATTCAGAGCTGGCTTGCCAAAAATAAGAGATTACAGGGCTGTGCCGAACATCATAAAAAAATAAAAGTCACACCATGAGCTTCCACGTGCAGAGACTGGGTTTGACTCTGTCCTCCTTCCTGTAGGTTCCTTATTGGAAGGGAATCCGACCATAAACTTAGGACTCACCGCTTCCCACATTAGTGCACGCACTTACACATATAATGTGCAGAACTACATTAAAATGTTCCAAAAGCCCAAAGGCCGTTGTCTATACCAAGAAAGAACAATGAGCAAATTAATGAAAAGGGTCGTGTTTGCCTTCTTATGGAAGGCTACACACAAATAAACCCTATGATCTGATCACAATAATCTGGGGGAAATATGGATTGAAATAAATGACGTGACGCTCACACCTATATCTTGGGAGATCACTTAGGGGCAGACAATACATAACATGACACAGACAAGAGTGCCTCGTTAAATAACAAGGAACGTGTACACAGGACTCCAATCTGCAAACGGACCGCCACTCACGCCTGTACAAAAGCGGCCATAACACAGTGTCTCACCATGCGTGATAAAGAACAGACCAGCTACGGGGTTGGGACTGAATTCAGACACACAGAGCCTGAGGAGCTGGGTCTCTGCTCTGTTTATTCCAACATTGCACAATTCTCGCATCCCTCCAAATAAAGTCCAGCGGGGCAGGAAGAGTCAGTGATGTCATCTGTTGACCGGGATCCATCAGAGCCAACATAATTTGATGGGTGTTTTCCTCCTAGGAACCTGGACTGGATTCAAAAGCACAGCACAACATCTCTCCGGTCTGAACCACGGCCATTGTCCCATCATGCTTCCCATCTCGGGCCGAAGGCTAATTGTTCAATGGCTCTTTTCTGTCCCCGGTTGATTAGTAAGACTCTGAATAAAAGCCAATGTATCTAGACAATGAGGTTTAAGGCTGATAAGGGACCTGTTGTTCAGGGAGCCTTTAATTCGTCTTTACGACGGTGTGGACAGGGGAGACTCCAGGTTGCCCACAAGCGCCAGCCCGGCTCCACTCTGCATAAACGCAAGCACTTCCTCAAGGGGTGTTCTCTTCCTCCTCGGTGATGGGAGTCAGAGAAAATTACCCATGCAAAGGATAGCTCCAAGGGGACTTTTCTTTTTTATAAAATACAAAAGCACTTCAATGCCAAAAACTTGAAACAATGGAAAGTGTTGAGACCAAAAAAACAAAATCTTCCATTATTCATCATCCAACCATCCAAAGGAAATCACTATTTGTGTGCCAATGTGTGTCCATACAATCTTTTTTGCTACCCACTTCTATACACACATATACATTTTTTACAGAAGTAGCATCACAATGTCCTTATGTATTTAAATTATACTTCAGTAAAGCTTTTTATAAAAAAAAAAAAAAAAGTAGTGATCATGGCCAGCTTTTTTCTGTCGGTATATTGTGAACATGCTCATATTAATAAATATTTTTACAATAGTGTTTAAGGACCACATACCACTTTTTCCTAGAGGTGGCCATGATTTACTTAACCAATCACCTATTTTGGTCATTTAGGTCATTTCTCGTTTGTCCTCATTATAATAATGTCACAATAAACATCCATAGAGCTGAATTAGATTACATAGATTATTCTAGATCAAGGGGTATGAATCATAATTTTTTAAAGCTCTAGTTAGCTGTCTTAGTACCTTCAGGAAGGCCATGCCAGTGCAAACACCTATCAACAGTTGACGATTGCCCATTTCACCACAACCTAGCCAACACTGGGTATTTTAACTTCTTTTTATTTAACTCCTTTCATTGTTTCCCCCTCAGAATTGATATTTATTAACAATTTATCATATTTGCCTCAAGTATTACTTATATAAAAGAAATTAAATAAAACAGATAAAAGTTCCATTCTTTTTTTTAGCTTACTTAACTTTTTGTAATATTTGAAAATGTCTGACTTCTGCCTTTGGTAAAATATCTAAATTACAGGACTCTTCATCTGTATTTTCTTCCAGTCTCTTCTGACTTTCCTGTTTAAGTGTAATTCTTTAATCCATCTGGAATATATTTGGGTATATGAACTAAGAAGTCTACTTTGGTTTTCAAATAGCTAAAGAATCCAGCACAATAGTATGAATATTTTATAATTTCACCGTGAGCATGAAATGTTATCTTTCTCATCCACTAAATACTTAGGTACAGTTGGTTCTACTTTATGGATTTTCTACTTTACTCTGTTGATGTAGGTGTCTATTCTGGAGCTATTACTAGACTGCTTTAATTACTGTATTTTTATAATCTGTTTTAATATCTAGCCAGTAGTACTTGCCTGCCCTTCTTCATTATAGCCTTTCTGAAATTTTTTGGCTCTTGATTGATTGATTGATTGATTGATTGAATGACTGATTGAATCATTCAGTCAATGAATGTTTTTTGCAAAACAAAAAACAAAAAAATCACCTTTGAGATTCTGAATTTATAAACTAATATCTAAAGAACTTGCTTCTTGACAGTATTAGGTCTTCCTGTTCACTAATGTAACATTCTTTTAATTTATTTAAGTCTTCTCTTGGATCCCACATGAAAGAATGTATGTTTGTAGTTCCTAGCAATTTTATATTTTGTGTGGCTATTGTGAATAGGATTTTTAAATTATATTTTCCAATTGGTTATTTATGGCATAATAGGAAAGCTATTAGTTTTCATACATATTTATAAACGGGCCATTTCAATAAACCTTCTTAGATCAAGTATTTTCTTCAGTCGATTCATTTGAATATTTAAGGTCAATCATCTAAAAAAAATGGCAACAATTTTATTTTTCCTTTCCAGTATTTATTACTTCTTATTTTTCTTATCTTATTACACTGGCTAGAATTTCTAGAACAATGTTAAATAACCGTGCTAATCACGTACATTCTGGCCCCTTCCCCGTCAGGGAAGCGTGCACCGGGGGACTTGCTGGGCCACCCTGGTGCTCCGACTGCACCCCGCAGCCCAGGCACTGATGCAAACAGAGGACAGACGCTTCCACATATTTTTCACAACCAAACATAACGCTTTTGAGAAACACATAAGATATCCGATGCTAAAGCAGGCCGATGACAGTGTTAATGGTTTCCCACGGTAAGTGCAAGACTTAGCAGGACGGAGGCTGGGTGGACATGGCTCATGTCTGACTTTTCAGTCCTGCAGCAAAGGCATGTTCCGAGCACCACGGCCGTGGTCTCCGAGGAGTGGCTGACTTTCCAGCTCTGTGCTTGCTGTCCTCTCTTACGAGGAGGCAGGTCTCTCATGCTTTCCTTCACCTCCTCTTTCCCCAGCTGGGCTCATTAACACCCTCCTCCAGGAAGCCTTCCAGAACCATCCAGATGCAAAATGGCCACTAGACCTTCGGGCCTGGCAGAATACTCATCAGCTTCCACCTGCCCCCGGAGTGACCTCCTGGGACCCAAAGACGCCTCGCTATCCACATCCGGCCATCTGGCTCCTCGGCCAAATTCCACAAAGCTGCCAAAGAGAGCCTCCATTCGGTCAAAACAGGGTCGCCAAATCGTGCTCGGGGAGGGGTGATCGGAGATCCTCCCTCGGAGCCTGCACCTTCCTCCTTTCACAGCATTTTGAGGATCTTGGGCATCTGGTCCCCAGGCTGAAGGAAGACTTGAAACGTGAACTTAAATGAGGGAAGTGACAACCAGGCAGGGACACTCACAGCAAGAAGAGTGAGAGAGGACGCGAAGGGGGGAAGTAGGAGAATGACGGAATGCAGACAAGTCCTGCCAACAGCTAGAGACCATCTGTGAGAGCTGTCAAAAGCCCAGGCTTTGACGGTGAGCCTGGAGCTACAACGTGGATCCAAGCGATAACACCACGTCATCAAGAAAGTCTGTGTTCCTTTCCCTTCACTTAGAAAAACCATGCACTATCTTTGAAGAGGTGTTTCTCATCAAAATAGTTAAAACTGCCTTTGTTTTAAGGAGTAAGATTTTCAGGAGAAGGTGGAAGGGGCCTTTCGGGAAGGGTTACTTGACACTGATTATGTGCCAAGCACAAGGTCAGTACTTTGTATATTCTATCAAATTTAAGCTGCACAATAACCCCGAAATTGTATTACAAATCAGAAAACCATGGCTCAGAACTATCATATGATCCAGCAACTCTACTTTCTGGGCATATTCCCAGAAGAGTTGAAAGCAGGGACTCGAAGAGATATCTGTACACCCTTGTTCACAGAAGCGTTATTCACAATAGCCAAAAGGTGGAAGCAACCCAAGTGTCCATCCACAATGAAGGGATAAACAAAATGTGGCCTGTTCCTACCGTGGAATGTAAAGCAAGGAGATTCCAACACATGCTGCAACACGGATGACCCCTGAGGACACTATGCTAAGTTATAGGCACATATATGAGGTCCCTAGAACAGTCAAGTTCATAGAAGCAGGAAGCATACTGGCGGCACCAGGGGCTGGAGGGAATGCGGATGGGGAGCTCGTGTGTAGTGGGGACGGTTTCGGTTTGGGAAGATGACAAAGCTCCGCAGACGGATGGTGGCGGTGGCTGCACGACAATGCGAACCTACTTAACGCTGCTGAGCCGCGCACTTACAAACGGCTAACGCGCTACATTCTATGGGATGTATGTTACCACGGTAAAATAAAAAAGAAAGAAAACTGGGGCTCAGAGAAGAGAAAAAACAATTTGCCCAGCTAGTAAGCAATGAAGGTAGAACTCAAACACCCTGTGGCCAAATCAAGAGTCCACGAGGTCTTCCCCCGACTCCCTCCCTGAGACGTCCCCGGACACTGCCCGGCCCTAAGGCTCGCTCTCCTGAGGATCCGCCTCCACACGACAAAGGCTTTGCTGGCAATGCCGTGTCCTGCCCTCCCGGAACTTACAACGACTCCTGGCGCCGTCCGCCACCTGCCCTGCCTGCCAGCCCCACTCAGCAGCACCTGAGAGAGGACTAGCATGTTCCCGAGAAAATAAGACAGGATCTTATATTTACTTTTCCTCAAGAAGACACCCCAGGGCTGATTTTCAGGGGATGTGTTATTTTTTTTTAAGTACAGTACAACCATCTACATTTATTCAAATAGAGTTAAGTCGTCTTCTTCTGGAACATCATCATAACTCTCCAAATCCCAAATTCCATCCTGAATTTCTTGCGACTCTATTTCCTTTAGAACCATTGGCCCCAATCTCTCATGTGGAGCCACAGAGCTCTCTTGGGGCGGATGAGAAGGGCTGCTCGTCTTCTTTCCCGCTCCACGACGAAACGCATGGGCTGTGTAGACGCGCTGCGTAGCCACGCCCGTCACTAGGGCTTATTTTCGGGGTGGGGCTTCTATTGTGCAAATGCTTAGAAATCCTGCTAGGGCTCATTTTATGGGTAGGTCTTATTTTCAGGGAAACACGGTAGCTGATTTTCTTATGAGTTTTACACGGGGCAATGTTGATAGGAAACAGGAAAGGCTAGAGACTGGAGAGGAGCTGAGAAAAGCAGGTGCAAAGGCCTCACCTTCAAAAGCAGACAGCAACGAACAGACAGCAGCACCTCCTGAGATGCCAAGACGGCACCCAGGGCAGGGCGGAGCGGGCCCTTCCCCGCTGGCTGCCCGGCAGCAACACTGACTTACCGGTAAATCTAAAACACACCAGACTCTCGCTTACCAAATTCTTCCTTGAATGCTTCTCTTCTGGCTGGGTGTCCCCTGCCCCAGCCCACCCCACGATCAGACCCCAGGGCAAAATGCGATCCAGCGTTCAAGTGTCGGCTCACGCAGGACGCGCTGGGTGAAGCCTTCCCCAACTGTCCCGACTCTCTTGTCTGTTCCCTCTGAGCCTTGCCAGAGCCATCATCACAGGTCATTTCCGTCTTTTATCTGTAGGTATCCCCAGGACACTGCACATTCTTTGTGAACAGGGACCAAACCTGTACCTCTGCTGCCCAGACCAGGACCTGCCAGATGGCTGAGAAACGTCAGCTGACGGTGGCTCACGCCTATAATCCTAGCACTCTGGGAGGCCGAGGCGGGAGGATTGCTCAAGGTCAGGAGTTCTAAACCAGCCTGAACAAGAGCGAGACCCCATCTCTACTAAAAAAATAGAAAGAAATTAATTAGCCAAATAAAATATATAGAAAAAAAATTAGCTGGGTGTGGTGGTGCGTGCCCATAGTCCCAGCTACTCAGGAGGCTGAGGCAGGAGGATCGCTAGAGCCCAGGAGTTCGAGGTTGCTGTGAGCTAGGCTGACGCCACAGCACTCTAGCCTGGGCAATAGAGTGAGACTCTGTCTCAAAAAAAAAAAAAAAAAAAATAGAAACATCAGCTGAATGGGTGAATAAATGAATGGATGAATGAATGAAACCACAGAGCTAATCCACTTTGTATAAACAAAGCAACGGCTGTGACAGTGCCGTGAAGAGGACCACATCCTTCCTTCTTGTCACCCCTTCGCCAGCCACATCAGTGCAGACTCGGGCGTCTGGCACAACAGTCTGCGCTCTCGGCTCTGGGAGGAGCTGTGCTCACCGCTGTTACGTCAGAAACTTCCGGAAAGCAAGGAGGGAATGGCTTCAAACCCAGCACAGGTACTAGGACCTCGCTTCATGCCTGATGTCCCCTGATGACAGAGGGCCCAGCAACACGCCAAGCAGGACAGGCGCTGGCCAGGGAGCCAGATGACCGGGGTCTGAGTCCTCGCTCCACCTCGTGTTGGCTGCGTGGCCTTGGGTGAGCACCCCAGCCTCTCTGTTCTGCGATTCCCCCACGGTCCGTGGATAAAGTGGGGGACATTTCCCACCCCATCTACCTTACAGAGTGCGCACAGCATCCAAGGACAGAGCAGCTGGGAGCAAAGAGCCCTGAAACTGCAAATGTAGGAGGAAATCATTCGCATTGCTCTGGCCTCTAGAGGCAGGATCTCCATTAGAGGCAGGAACGGACTGGCCGGGGAGCCGCCTGGTCACAGCCGAGAGAGCCTGAGCCGGGCAGGCCACAGCCAGGGTGCCGTGTCATTAGGACGACACTGGAGGAAGAGGCTGCGGGGCCTCTGCCAAGTTCCCTCCCGGCACCGCCCCACCCACCGGAAAGCAGAATGAAGATGGTCGCAAAAGGCGGCAAAACAGGACTCACTCCCTGTGGGCTGCACAGTGAGGTCGGTGCAAATCTGGGGGGGCGATGGCCGTTCCAGCCAGCTGCAGATGGGGAACCCTGAGGGAGGAATGCTGAGAGGCCAGGTCTTCTGGGCGCCCTGGTTTCAAGTCCCTTTCATCTCTACGCACATCCTGTACTTGTCACATCAGACGTGCCAACGCGGGGTCAGGGAAACTTGCCCAAAACCAAGTTCTCACATCAAAGACCAAGATCGACGGGACTAAAAGGCAGTGAGCGAGCGGGCTGGCCTTCAAGGAAAGCCTCACATCGCAACCACGGTGAGACAGCACCTCCCCGCTGGGACTGGGATGGCTATAATCAAACGGCAGCCAGTAGTAAGTGTTGGCGGGATGTGGGGAAACCGAGCCCCATGCTCTGCTGGTGGGAATGCGACAGGGTCCGGCCACTTTGGGAAATGGTCTGGCTGATCCTCGGAAAGTTAAACATAGAGTTACCATATGCCCAGCAATTCTACTCCACGGAATACACCCAACAGAACAGAAAGCATTATGTCTACACAAAAATTTTGCCACAAATGTACATTATTCATTCCCAATAGCTCAAAAAATGAAAACAACCCAAAGGCCATTAGTTGATGAATGGATAAATAAAATGTGGCGCACCCAAACAATGAAATACTACTCAGCCACACAAAGGAATGAAATACATACATGTTACTACTTGGATGAACCTTGGAAACATTATGCAAAGGGAAAGAAGCCAGATACGAAAGGCCACATATTGTATGATTCCATTTATATGAGATGTACAGAAGAGACAGATTCACAGAGACAGAATGTAGATCCGTGGTTGCCAGGGGCTGGGGTGGGGGTGGAATGAGGTGTCGTTGCTCACTGGTGCAGGGTTTCTTTTTAGGGTGGTAAGAATGTTCTAAAATTAGATAACAGCAATGGCTGCACAACTATGTGAATATACTGAAAGCCACTGAATTTTATACTTTAAACAAGTGAACTTTATGGTATATGAGTTACATCTATATTTCTTAAAAATTTTTTAAAAGTCAATATACTTTGTATAAGCCAACACAGAAAGGAAGGAAGGAAGGAAGGGAGGGAGGGAGGGAGGGAGGGAGAGAGGGAGGGAGGGAGGGAGGAAGAGAAAGAAAAAAAAGAAAGCCAGAAAGCTGACAAGACTCACTCATTACTCGGTGTCTTTTCTCTGTTTGAAAACCCTTTATGAAAATCCTAAGCAGAAGCAGGAATAGTTGTTTGCAAACTGCCTTGAAGTCAAAGAGAATGAGAAGAAGAATGAGCCAAGCTAATACATGAAGAGGAAAAGACAACTAGGAAAAATGATATTTTCAGATACAACCACAGACACAAAACCTATCAGTCACCAGAGGCCACCTTAGCCTGGCAAGGCGACCGTGGAAATAGTGGGTTTACGCCAGGGAAGCAGGAATGTCAAGCAGAACGTGGCCTCTGGTCCATCAGACTGTCTCAGCACCAAGAGATACAAGGAGTAACGGCCCATTCCCCCAATCCAAAGGACCCAGATAACACAGCTGAGGGGGACTTTCTGTCCTACATAACAGCCGATTCCCCTTCTGCGTATCAGCCTTTTTTCAGTCCGTCTTTCATTAAGAGGACTTGCCGTTGAATGGAAACGCACGTTTCAGCGCCAAGATGGATGATATCACCTTCTCCAGCCGGCCTCTGGAACTCGAGCTTTTTCTCAGGGTCCAGCTTCTGCACGGTGAAGAGCTCCCTTCACGCAGACAGCACTCACCGTGGGCGTGAGCTGAACAAACCCCACGGGAAACACTGTGCGCCACCAAAAGCGTGCACCACGGAGAAAACACACGGAAGCAGCCTCCGTCCTGTCCAAATGCCACCGCCGCCCTCACTGGGGGGCTTTAGTGTGGCCCCTACAAAGTGAGAGAATCGCAATAAACAAGTTCCAAATCCCAGACCTAGCCCCATCTACCAGGTGCCAAGCTCCCATCTACCCTCCAGGAACAGAAAGATTTTGGTGTTGAACCTTTCACCTGCCCTCTGAGCCCACTACTATTTAAAAGCCTTTTATTCTATAATCCAACAAGAGAAAACGATCGGATATCTTAAATCTCCTCAAGCTGTGCCCACCGGGAAAGATGCTCACGAAGATCAGGGTGCACTGGGCGACCTTCCGTTGCTTTCTCCCAGCACTAACATTCTACCATTTGAAATATCAAGTTCAGGCAGGGCTCGATGGCTCATGCCTGTAATCCTAGCACTCTGGGAGGCTGAGGTGAGAGGATCGCTCAAGGTCAGGAGTTCAAAACCAGCCTGAGCAAGAGCGAGACCCCGTCTCTACTAAAAGTAGAAAGAAATTAATTGGCCAACTAAAAATATATAGAAAAAATAAATAAATAAAATAAAATACCAAGTTCAGCAACATAAACCCTCCTTTTCTGAAGATGGAAAATACATTTCATGGGGGAGAACTGGAAAACACTTCAATGAACAGAGCTGAATGTTCTTGGCAAGAAAAGAAATCCAGGTGACGGGGAGAGGTGCCTCTGGGACATCAACAACAACAAATAAACCATTTTGGAGCGATGCTGACCATCACAGTTGATTCTAGATGACAGAAGAAGGAGAGAAGAGGTGGATGATGAAACCAGGCAATCTCCACAGAACAAATCCAGCCCTTCTAGTGGCCCCATAGCCACGTGTTATTGTAAAACATCTTCAACTGTCAGAAGCAAAACCAGGCTGAAGGGTCTGATCTCCCCCGACACAGTAACCCACCCAGGTCCTGCCACACCCAGCCTCTCCCTGAATCCTCCCGGCAGCCCTATTAGGCGAGACAAGCTGATCCAGGCGCTTCTGACAACTGAGAAAACCAAGACAAAGACATGGGGCACGGTGCCTGGACTAGCAAGCAGCAGGGTCAGGACCAGAACGAAGGTCTCCTGGTTCCCAGCTCCATGAAGATGTGTCGCCAAGAAGGTTAGGCCTCAAATTCTTTCCATTACACCTCATGCTTCTCCTTGGATTATCTCCATAAAGCAAAAAAAACGATGTTCAGAGCAGCACTTCCAACTTGGAGAAACTGTTTGGTTTTCCTCCCTGGCCCTGCCCCTCCTCAAAGCATGCCATCTGCTCGAGGTGTCCCCCCAGGCAGCCCCGGGAATCGGGAATCGCTGAGCATGATGAACCTCGATGGGGGCAGGGCCAGAGCACTTCAGAGGAACACGGAGAGGCAGAGCTGGGCAAGGGCAAGGCGACCTCCGGGCAGCCTACGCGACCGGCCATCAGCTCAATCTGGCCCTGCACGCACAGGCCTCCCAGAAAAGGGACTGCGTTCAGCTGATGAATGCATTACATCAGTGACCCCTCTCAAGCTCGCTCCAAATCCCCCCCAACCTGGGATTCGGGGCAAACCTAGGGCATCAACCCAGGGCCTCCTCGAGGACAGCAGAGACACTCGACACACCAGTGTCCAGGTGAGCTTCTTCCCCGCTGGGTGCAGCCTCCCACCTAGTGGGAGACGTAAGCTCTCTGATCATTTCCTCCCTTGACATTACAGAAAAAGGACTTTTAAATAATGGTTGGATCAAAGAGCAGAATCAAGCTTGAACACCAAAATCTTTCTATTCCTCGGGACTGGACCGTAGCCCAACACCTGATGGCAAGGTCATGGTGGGGACTGTGTCTGGGATTTCTGTAAAGCACCTGGCACGGTGCCGGGTGCAGAGCAGCGTTCGTGAGCATGCTTTTTGATTGTTAAAAAGCAAACGTAGCCCTTTTATTCTGTCACCTACAAGTGCTGTCCTGGACCAGAGTCCCGGCCCTAACACCTGCATGCTCTGTGGCTTTAGGCAAGTCGCTTGGCTTCTCTGGGCTTCCCATTTCTTCATTTATAGCGTGAGGATAAACCCTCCTATCTTCAGAGATGGCAGAAGGACACATGTTTGCAGGGTGTATACAGGGCTTGCCTGGCACAGATTCCCAGTAAATGGTATCCGATATCCGCTCCCCCTAAATTACCTCACCTTTTTCTAAACAGAATAACATAGCTCCTGCTATAACTCCTGGCAGGTTTGTGGAGGGGTCCAGAGAGCAACTACTAGGTCACCCCCTTTCAAAGCTCATCAGAAGACAAGAGAATCCAACACAAACCCCTTAGAGGTAGAGTGGTGTGTCTGGGTTTGCCTGGGACAGCCTGGTTTCCACTGTTGTCTCAGAAACATTATTAGTAGGACATATAAGTGTATCCCTTTGCACAATAACATAAATGTTCATTGTACAAACAGGGCCAAAGCCCCATCTAACTGTGAAAATGCTAAAGCAAAAGTTAAATTTCTTCTAAAATACTAAGGTTCCCCTTACTGGCCTCTGAGTAGTTCTGAAATATCCTCAGGGACACAGCTTCCTAACTAAACCCTCTGCTTGCTTTAAGAATGGATCTGCTCTTCCTGCTTTTTGATCCCCTACGATTTGTGTAGCTGATGAGCTAAGGCAAAACAATAAATAAAGAACAACAATAAAGACTCCCAGCTGAAGCAGAGAAGCATGCGTTGTGCCTGGCCACACCTGGGGCTGCTCGCCTCTGCCAGAACTGGCCAGTAACAGCTCATCCCTGCATTTCACTTCTGCAGGGTCCAAGTTGTCCCTTGGTTTGATGTCAGAAAAGAGGAAGGAACCCCTGGCCACGCCCGTCCAGACGGGAGACAGCTCTGCACCCTGCCAGGCCTTGCCCAAGCCGCACTTCTGTGCATGTTAGGCCCTGTGTGACTGAATGCTTCCTTAGCCAAAACACCCACTGCGGAAGAGTCTGTCACCCATGCCGCCAGCGGGACAACCCAACAGCCACGCACTGGATCCTCTGCGAGCTGCAGGGCAGTCGGGAGAGGACGGAGGTGCTGGTTCAGTGCGGAATGCAAAACCCCTTGCAGACGATGCAATGAATCCACCAAGAAAAACAGAGGGTTCGGGCATTCCACAGCACAGCCATGAACAATTATAAAGTTGGCCTCATTTTGATTTCCAGAAATGGCTGCAATTTCAAATCCAGCAAGTTATCAATTCGATGAGTTGTTTTCTGGTGACATCACTTTATACCTGCAGGGTCAGATGTGTCGTCAGGAAAATTTAGACCCTAAATTTCCCAGAGATTATTTGGAGAGTGGGGAAAAAAAAGTGAAAATTGAAACTTTTGTTTTTTTGTTTAAGCCCTCTTATAAAGATTATAAGCCCTCTGTAGTCCTGTCAGAGGACTTCTTATCCGGAAGACCTTGCCTGCTGTGTTCAAAACACAAGCTCCTTTACAAGGGGATGAAACAAGCCTTGAACCCTCTTCCTAATCTTATCGAGTGACAGTGAGGTAAGATAGCCCATGGAATCAGACGACCTGCAATTGCATCCTTGGTATAGAGATGAAGGGACAACTGATGGATTAATAGATGAGATAAATAATAGACAAATAGGTTGATTGATTGAATGATAGGTAGGTAGACTTGATAGATAAATGATTGTTCATAAGCTCTCAGAGGGTACCTGGCTAGACAATCGTCCTATCTCAGGAAATGATTGATTGATTGACTGACAGGTAGACAGACAGAGTAAGTGAGCTATGGCCTAAATGTTTGTATCCTCTCCAAAATTCAAATGTTGAAATCCTAACCCCCAAGGTGATGGTCTCAGGAGGTGGGGCCTTTAGGAGGTGATCAGGCCATGAGGATGGAGCCCTCGTGAATGGGATTAGTGTCCTCGTAAAAGAGACCAGAGGGAGACCCCTCCCTGCTTCCACCAGGTGAGGACAGTGACAAGGCACCATCTGTGAACCAGGGAGCAGCTCTCACCAGACACCAGATCTGCTGGCACCTTGATCCTGGACTTCCCAACTTCCAGAACTGTGAGCAACGAATTTCTGTTGTTTATGAATAAGCCACTCCGTTTACGGTACTTTGTTGTAACGGCTCAAACAGACTGAGATAGTTTAGGCAGATAGATAATAGATTAGATGAATAGATTAGACAGCTGAGAGACACAGATCTATTCACACATGCACCAAAAGTGTCACAATGATCATTTTTTAATAGTACGACACAAAAAAATCTTTTACTCTTTACATAGCCCTAAGAAATAAGAATCTATTGTCTTCATTTTATAGATGCAGAAATTGCTGTCTAGAAATAGATTAGGATGATTGCTCTAGTACTCAAACAGAAAATGCTAGAAAGGGAATTTAAACTTGGATCTGATTCTTGGCGCTCTCCCATCCCGGTCCTGCTGGGCTACTTACAATCTCATCCTCTGAAGTGTGGTCCAATAAATGGCACCCAGCTTCGGGACAGGGGCTGGGGACAGGAGATCTGAGCGGTTGCTGCAAGAGTCCATGATTCTATGTTATTACCGGGCTTTTTTGATTTCTTCCCCACAGGGAAGGATTCCAGTCCTGATCTGTCATTAGAGGGAGATTAGGTCATAAACACTAGTGATTCAACCCAGAGACTGCGGGGTTTTCTCAGGGAAGCCAGCACAGCAGGTGGCCCCCGGTGCCGGGGACGGTGGTCCACGTTCCAGCTCTACTCTGCCTGTGGCACCCCCATCCCACCACCCAGCCCTGACCCTGCTCATGACCGCTTACCCCAAGTTCTGACTAGCGCCCTACCAGGGAATTAGCCAAGCAAAACCGCCCAGGACACCAGGGACAACATCCGAAGGAGGCGGCTCTTTTTGGTGACAATTAGCTCAACTCTGCCCTGTTTCATAAGCGCCTAGAGGAACCCTGGCTGTAGAATCCACTCAGCCCAAGTCACAACAGGGTGCGTCCCTTCGCCAAGAGGACAGGAGAGAGCAGGGAACAGAGGGCAGAAGGCATCTCTAGCGTTTGGAAAACCCTGGCAGACCTTCGCACAGTTGCAACAGAAGTCCAGCTGCTGGAATCAGGCACTTAAAGACCCACGGATCTTAACCTCACTATCACCTGGAAGCTTTCAAAACCACCAAAGCCAACCCCACCTGGAACAATGAAGCCAGCAGTTCTGGTCTCTGTATTTTGTTTAAAACTCCCCAGGGGGTTCTAATGTGCAGTCGAGCTTCACAACCACTGCTCCGGCTCGTTGCGAAACTCCCTTTCCTGGACAGCAGCCTCGGCCACCGCGACCCAACCCCCAGCCGCATCGCCTCTGTCATTTGGGGAACATTTAGTCACATTCAAAGAAAGCTACCTCCCAACTGGGCTAACCAGAAAGAACTCTAATTCCCATTCACTGTAATCCCCCTTTATCATTACCCGTTGCAGTTTAGACTAAATGCAAGGAATTCGAGTAAACGGCTTCACCCAACAGCAGCAGCAAGACGGAGGCTGAGCCCTCAAAACCCAAAGAATTAAGTGATCGTTGCTTGAGAAGAAACAGAAAGGTCTGCTCAGAGAGGAAAAGGAGGAAAAGGGAAAAAGAAAAAAAAGGGAATGATTTAGGGCCGGCGCCACAGATGGTAAATTAGAAAACACAAATCCCCTGGCCAGCCACTTCTTAGAGGAGAGTTGGTTTCCCCTTTAAAATTCTCTGTGCCATTCATTTTTTTAAAGGGCAGAATGCTCACCTATTATGGGCTCTCACAGGAAAAGCAACGCAATCCCACCTGAAGCTAGGCAGGGAGTGTGGAATGGGTATCCTACCCTACCTCCTGTCTTGAACAGAGGAAGGGATATTAAACGAAACCACTGAGTACATACAGTATGGTTAGGAGTTTTCTTAAGTGATGGGAAGTGGGCATGTCCTGCTTACTGAACACCCTTTCCCTACAGCTCCACGCGGCGGCTTTGCCACACGTGGGCAGGGAGGTGGCAGTCGGGAGGCAGTGCTGGGATGGGGGTTTCCACCCAGGGTCCTGGGGCTCTCCAGGGGGCGGAGTGGCCGGCAGGAGGCGGAAGATGGAGAGGAAGGGCCCACCCACCCCCTCCAGCCCACCCAGAGCAGCTCCGCTTCCTCAGTCCCCTCCACCAAATGGACGGGGTCTCACATTCCATTTCGCATGAGGACAGCAATGCTAAAGCCATAAGAGAAGGATTACAGGCAGCTTCTCAGGCAGCCGGCACGGCCCTCCGTGCATGCCTGGCCATGCACAGACGCAGCGGGCACCATCTCTGCTCCTCGCCCGTGTGTGCCACGGAATCTCTCCTCCAGCAACAAGGCAGCCCGAGACACGGTCGCCGAATGCCTGTCCCGCACGTCCAAAGGTTAGGAAGAGCCCGCTGGAGCCCGGCATCCCCACGTCCTCCTCCACCCGCCTCTGCTGTCATTCTGGCCAACAGGAGTGACAGGAAGGTCCCAATGGTCTGAACAACCTGCTCTGGGGCGAGTCAGAGGACAGGCTCGGGAGAAGCTGAGTGCTGGGAATCCCCAAGCTCTTGGAGAGACACACACAGGCAGAGTTGGAACTGGGATTGGAGAGGATGAAGATGGGACTGGGAGGATGGACCTGGGATCAGGAAGGATGAAGATGAGACTGGGGAGGATGGAACTGGGATTGGGGAGGATGAAGACACCTTGAGAGATGAAGGCCCATGCCCTGGATGAGCCGGGCTGGTTTCCAATGCCGTAACTGCCAGCTCTCAGAGCCGGGGGCCGGGCAGGAAACCCTGGGGGATTTTGATGACTGCCATAATGTCTATGGAATATGGTCTAGAAACCTTTCCGGGAATGTCCCTGCTTCTGAAAGGGCCCAGCAGACCCTAAACCCCACCGGTCTACCCAGTGGGCTGTCCAAGCCCGACCCAGCGACCCCCTTAATGAGAAGCGTTTGGCAAGGCGCACGCTGGACCTTCGGGAAGGGCTGTGCCTGTTCTCAGGAGGCTTCACGGTCTTACTCTCTGCTCCGCTCTGCTCGGCACCAGGCACTAGGTGATCAGCCCAAACTATCCCAGGGAGCGGACGGAGTCTTCCAGTCCAGCCGATCAAGGCCAAGATCCGCACAATGATGCCCGCAGGCCTGTGGTGTCTGCTTGCAGAAGGCGCCGTGTCCTTAGGAGAACGTGTGACCTCACCCACGTGGGGCCTGGGGCGGCGAGGGGAGGAGTGCAGGGACCAGCCACACGGACAGCCCAGGGACAGCCCGGATAACGTGGCTTCTAATCGCCAGGCCATGGGCAGATTTTGTGGCGACAACTTTGGTCCTGGACTTTGAAACGTCGGTCTGATGTGGTCGGGCGTTTTTGTAAACACTTTCTAACCCTAGTCAAATGAATGCTGCAAAGGGAATAATCAAAGTATCAATTACAGACACGTTCACATTACAGTGAGTGTGTGTTCACACATGTGTGCCCGTCACAAGCAGCGAGCAAACCCAAATGCCACATGGATGGAAAAATGACAAGCGGTGGATGTACCATAGCGACACTCCTGAGCCACGTCACTCAGGGAGCCACCTCGCCTCCACGGGGGAGGCTCGCTGAGAAGAGCTGGGCCAAGCCCAAGAGGTTTCAGGATGACAGCTGAGTCTGCCACGGCGCTCAAGGCCACGTGACTTCTCCAAGGCGTGACCCTCTGCACCAGGAGACAAGCTCTCTCCCAAGAGGACCAATGTGAGAGCTGCTGTCCCCACCTCCCTGTGAAGAACAGCCTGGACAGAGGGAGCTGTCCCTGTCCAGAACCATCCACAACCACAGGCCACGCTGGGGCTCTGGGCGTGCCCTCCTGCCACCCCCCCCACGACTGCCACAGCGGACCACAGTGACTGGGGGTGCCGGGGCTGCAGAAAGGGAGCTCCATTGAGGAGGCAGCTGCTCCCGCTGGGGTTAGACACAGAAACCCTTCTTCCCTCCCCACGATACTCCATCCTCCGGCACCACTCAGACACAGCAGGAAACCAAATCACGTTGGTGTACGTATTCATCCGCTCATTCATTCGCCCTCAGGCGGGCATTAACAGGGTATCTCCTGGGAGGGAGACACTGCCCCAGGGCCACAATGCCACAAGGGCCATGGGATAAACACCTGTTGTTTGCCAAGGTGCCGTGGAAGGGGCCCGGGGAAGAGCTCTGAGAAGCAGGGGTGCCAGGGCTGGGCTGCTAAGAGCAGCAATACTTCTGGAGGCAGAGAAGCGAAGAGAGGGTGACAGTGTGAGTCTGGCAGGACTGGGCCTGTCATGGAGGGCTCGGACACCCGGGCTGACTTCTCGGAGCAAGAGGGAGCCACTGCAGGCTTCAGAGATGGCGCCATCAAAGCTGTCCCGGGGAAAGAGCCCGGCGACAGAGACTGGGGCACTGAGACTCCTCAGAGGGCTGGGCAAAAATCCAGTAAGAGCCGACAAAGGTCTGAATCAGTGGGGTAAAGAAACAGGCACAAGAGATAACCTGGCACAAAAGCAACTGGAGGCGGCACGAGAACGGAAGACGCCAGGATGGCTCTGTGGGCTCCAGCCAGCAGGACCACAGGGCAGCCTCTCGAGGCCCTGGTGCTGGGAAGGCAGCAGGGATATGGGAGCAGAGGGGGAGTCTGCCTGGGGACAGGTGGATAGAGCCGCAGCCAGAGAAGGGACAGGTCTAGAGTTGGGGAGGGAGGACCCCTTGCAGCCCTGCAGGGACAGCACTCCTCCCCTTCTGCTGCTCCAATCCCAGTCTCTGCTGCACCAG